>CM062806.1:280956540-281220303 GCA_031772625.1 Pinus tabuliformis | reverse complement strand
TATCTTATGGCTACCAGGTTCCTATCCTTGACGCTTCGATTGTCTTTCTCTAGGTCTGAATTGGGGTTCCAACCCATGTACGATTAGGGTTTCTTAATAAACCCCTAGCCAAGAGTCTTTCCACTAAATATTTTTGTAATAAAGTAGAAAGCTTGGTTGTGCGGCCTGAAACAAAACTTATTTTAGTGGAGATGTTTCACTACCATAGTGTAGCACTTGATTCCTATTTGGAAATTAAAATGGAGAAATGTTTCTTTGTCAGTGGAGAAACCATCAGATTGAAATCTGTGTAAAAAAGAAAAAAGAGGAAAGAGATTGAAGGGAATTCCATCCACTAAAACTCTGTGACTGGTTTTTAGTTTATGGGAGCTCCCAACCATCATGTCAAGTTTCCTCTGTTCAATGTTTGGACAGTAAATGTGTTTCTACCTTTTTTAAATGATAGAGAAATGGCTATGATATACTAGTTTCTTGAGACAGCTCTCCCCTCCAACCATGGAAATCCAAATACCACTGTGCAAGGTGAGGGAGGAAGAAAAGTACAAGCAGTTTTTAGTAGAACTGGAGGGTTTGAAAGGAGTAGAATCTAGAGTAGAAATATGCGTCATTGAAGAAACCGTGTTGTTGAAATTGGAGGTGACAAGACTTTCCAGAAATTCGAATCTCATGAACGGTATTGATTTTATTTGCGTTAAAGAGCATGATAGTGGAGCCTCTCCTCGAAGATGTTTTACATTGGACAGTTTGCTAATGGTTACCACAATGTCAGAAATTGAGTCGCAACAGTCTCTGAAACCACACACCTGCCTGAGCGCCTCTACTTCCATAACCCACCGAAAAGATTTCCAATGATCTCAGAGATTCCATTGAACACACCATAGAAATATCAGCTAAACCCAGTGATCCTATTGAACAAGAGCTGTATTTATGTAATAATTTGTCATATGTCGATGTTTACTCACTACAAAATTACAGATTGCCGTTAGTGGGTTTATAATAGAATTTACACAGAGATTCGTTTCTCTCAATTACAAATTGTCGTTAGTGGGGTTATAACTACCTCTTCCTTCTGCCATGCAGCGTCTCCCATCTTCCAGAGGTGGTTTTACGTTGCAGCTATGAGAGATGTGTCATTTAGTTCTAGAAAACTAGCTAATAGCAAAGGTAATTTGTTTCTATGTCCCTTATTCATTTAGGTATTTGGTTGATATAGTTTATTTTATTTCGAACTAAAGTAACGCAAAGGTTTTCTTAGAGACTTATGTACAGTTGCACAAGGATAATACCCTACTTCTTGGTGAGGGTTATTGTACTTCCTTACAGTAAGTTGATTCCAAGAACATGAATTCTCCTTTTGCAGATTGGGGAAATCCATTGGCCAGCAAATTGAATTTCCCAACTCGTTCCTTTAACTTTTTTTATTTATTTAGGGCTTTATGCTGCCCTACCCAGCCATGAATAGTGCTAATCTTTGTTTTTTCTTCTATGGATTGTTAGGTTTCACCGCTTAAAACTCTAGGCACAAAATTTTGGGTATGTGGTCCCATTATCTTATGGCTGCCAGGTTCCTGTCCTTGACGCTTTGATTGTCTTTCTCTAGGTCTGAATTGGGGTTCCAACCCATGTACGATTAGGGTTTTTTAATAGACCCCAGCCAAGAGTCTTTCTACTAAATCTATTTTGTATTAAAATGAGAAATGGTCGTGCAGCCTGAAACACTTAGTGGAGATTTTTTCACTACCATAGTGTAGCACTTGATTCCTATTTGGAAATTTAACATGGAGAAATGTTTCTTTGTCAGTGGAGAAACCATCAGATTGAAATCTGTGTAGTATTCTATCAAGTTCATCATGGTCCAATTATTTACACGCTTTCAGTTAATTCAGTGGAGAAACCATCAGATTGAAATCTGTGTAAAAAAGAAAAATGAGGAAAGAGATTGAAGGGCTTTCCATCCTCTAAAACTCTGTGACTGGTTTTAGTTTGTGGGAGCTCCCAACCCATCATGTCAAGATTTCCCTCTGTTCAATGTTTGGACAGTAAATGTGTTTCTACATTATTTAAACGATAGAGAAATGGCTGTGATATACTGGTTGCTTGAGACAACTCTTGCCCTCCAAACCATGGAAATCCAAATACCACAATGCAGGGTGAGGGGGAAGAAAAGTACAAGCATTTTTAGCAGAACTGGAGGGTTTGAAAGGAGCAAAATCTAGAGCAGAAATACGCGTCATTGAAGGAAACCGTGTTGTTGAAATTGGGAGGTGACAAGACTTTCCAGAAATTGGAATCTCATGAACGGTATTGATTTTATTTGCATTAAAGAGCATGATAGTGGAGCCTCTCCTCGAAGATGTTTTACATTGGACAGTTTGCTATTGGTACCACAACATCAGAAATTGACTTGCAACAGTCTATGAAACCACGCACCTGGCTGAGTGCCTCTACTTCCATAACCCACCGAAAAGATTCCCAACGATCTCATAGATCCCATTGAACACAGCATAGAAATATCAACTAAACGGAGTGATCATGTTTAACAAGAGCTGTATTTATGTAAAAATTTGTCATATGTCGATGTTTACTCACTACAAAATTATAGATTTCCATTAGTGGGGTATAATAGAATTTACACAGAGATTCGTTTCTCTTAATTACATATTGTCGTTAGTGGGGTTATAACTACCTCTGCCTTCTGCCATGTAGCTTCTCCCATCTTCCAGAGGTGGTTTTACTTTGCAGCTATGAGAGATGTGTCATTTAGTTTTGTAAAACCAGCTAATAGCAAAGGTAATTTGTTTCTATGTCCCTTATTCATTTAGGTATTTGGTTGATATAGGTTATTTTATTTCGAACTACAGTAACGCAAAGGTTTTCTTTACAGACTTATGTACGGTTGCACAAGGATAATACCCTACTTCCTGGTGAGGGTTACTATACTTCCTTACAGTAAGTTGATTCCAAGAACACGAATTCTCCTTTTGCAGATTGGGAAAATCCATTGGCCAGCAAATTGAATTTCCCAACTCGTTCCTTTCACTTTTGTTATTTATTTAGGGCTTTATGCCGCCCTACCCAGCCATGAATTCTGCTAATCTTTGTTTTTCTTCTATGGATTGTTAGGTTTGACCGCTTACAACTCTAGGCACGGAATTTTGGGTATGCGGTCCCATTATCTTATGGCTGTCAGGTTCCTGTCCTTGACGCTTTGATTGTCTTTCTCTCTCTAGGTTGGGGTTCCAACCCATGTACGATTAGGGTTTCTTAATAGACCCCAACCAAGAGTCTTTCTACTAAATTTATTTTGTATTAAAGTGAGAAATGGTCGTGCGGCCTGAAACACTTACTGGGAGATTTGTTCACTACCATAGTGTAGCACTTGATTCCTATTTAGAAATTTAACATGGAGAAATGTTTCTTTGTCAGTGGAGAAACCATCAGATTGAAATTTGTGTAGTATTATGTCAATTTCATCATGGTCCAATTATTTACACGCTTTCAGTTAATTCAGTGGAGAAACCATCATATTGAAATCTGTGTAAAAAAGAAAAAAGAGGAAAGAGATTGAAGGGCTTTCCATCCTCTAAAACTCTGCGACTGGTTTTAGTTTGTGGGAGCTCCCAACCCATCATGTCAAGATTTCCCTATGTTCAATGTTTGGACATTAAATGTGTTTCTACATTATTTAAATGATAGAGAAATGGCTGTGATATACTGCTTGCTTGAGATAGCTCTTGCCCTCCAAACCATGGAAATCCAAATACCACAGTGCAGGGTGGGGGAGGAAGAAAGGTAGAAGCAATTTTTAGCAAAACTGGAGGGTTTGAAAGGATGAGAATCTAGAGCAGAAATACGTGTCATTGAAAGAAACCGTGTTGTTGAAATTGGGGGGTGACAAGACTTTCCAGAAATTCGAATCTCATGAACGGTATTGATTTTATTTGTGTTAAAGAGCATGATAGTGGATCCTCTCTTCGAAGATGTTTTGCATTGGACAATTTGCTATTGGTATTGTTATTTATTATCGTTTTACTATATTTGTAATAATGTGTTTTCTAGTTTAACCATATTTGTAATAATGTGTTAACCTATTTTATTTATAGTTAAAGGAAGTTCAACTCCATGTCAACCACTATTATTAGTATTTTTTGTTTAGATATGGTAAAAGTCAGTTTTGTAATTTTCTCCAGCAATAATTTATATTCAATTACTATTTAATTAGTTGTTTTTTAAATGTGTTTTTAATGATATTTATGAACTCTTTACGGTCTTCAATAGATAGCTATTTTCCCAGGTCTATTTTAAGCCATTGGAAGCAAGCATACTGACTATAAAAAAAGCATTGATTCTCACACTGCTAGAAACTGAGAGGCCTATCCCAAAAACAGAGCATAGAAAAATGCTCTCGACTTACCTAAACATTTCTTTAGGTAGAAAGAGGAGAAAACAAAGTAGAAGAGATAAGATTCTTAGAAATATTACGCCACGGTGGATTGGAGTTGATGCAGTAATCCAGCGCATTTAGTTGTTGTTTTGGACGATGGCTGATATCTTCAAGCTTCGGTGCAGCCATGGTCTAATTTTATTACTTTTGTTGCTTGTGTAGTTCTATGTACTGTGTGTTGTCTAATTGATAGAGCAAGGTTGAAATCAGGGTACAATAAGTGAGTGGGGCAGAGCATGTGAGTTTAATTGGATGCTAGTCTCCTGTGCATTGTTGAAGGGTTTATTCAGGGGTTCACAGCTTTGCTCCCCAATCATAAAATCTTTAAAATTATTGAGAGGGTGTGAATGAAGCCATATGCAAATTTAGGATGCTTTTAATGGCATATCGATCTCTCTCATAGTGTAGTGGCTTAACAAAAGGACCACTATAAGTTAAATAAACAACTTTAGAAAAAAACCATCATCAACAATTGTTTTTTTTCTTGGTTGAGTATCTTGATTTTTGTGTGAAAAGCAAATAGCCGGATTTTGAAACTGGGTATTTGTGATTATCGAAGTGATTAATCGCAGAGGATAAAAGTTTGAGTATCCTGCAAGCATCTTCCGCACTCGGTTTTCAGTCGACTGAAACTCCCAGTTTTTATATATCTTGTATACTTTGATTTTTGTGTGAAAATCAAATCGCTGACTGTTGAAATTGGGTATTTGAGATATGTGTGTTTGGTTTGTTTAATTAAAAGTATTATAAAATATCAATAATAGTGTTCATACTAAGGAGAAGTGGTAAAAATTTAGATGTCCATAGGAAATATGAAATAACATAATCTTATATTAACTTATATACAAATAAAGTAGTTTAAAAAAAGTAAATTTTGAACACGTTGAATCCATTTTATATACAGGTGAAAATGCAACTTAAACAATGAAAATTTACAGGTGGTTTATATATGTTTTTCCAAAAAGGAAAAAAAGATGATGAAAATTACATATTGTAGTAGCCAAAAATTGTTACTTGCTTTAAGGGCGCAGACCATCCTCACCAAGTGCATATCTATATATATATAAGTTATAACCGACCACAGTGAAGTCCATGGCCTATCAAAAAATATGTAACATCATATAGTCATTGTTAAAAAATATATACATGCATATAAGCAAAAATAAAGTTGTATGTTTGTCATTAGTTTCCTTCAACTATTTCTTTCCCTTCATCAGTGAAGGGTTTGTGATAATAATCATAATGCATATAAACCCATCAAACCGGGCGTCTCCACTGAGGGTTACTAACTTATCAGGATTTTGCTCGAATGCATATTTACCCACTAAAATGAAACAAAGTCATAAGATGAACTATTGAAATGATAATAACCAAATGGTTTGTGTTTACTATGTTTACATTGCATCTAGTGACAACGCAAAGTAGAAAAAAGACCATGGTACCTACACCGTAAGACCTTACATGCGTAAAAGTGCATTACTTTCAGATTCTCTCAGTTGTCTTTTCTCCTCGTATTTTGGTTCCCCAATGCAATGGTTACTTCCAAGCACCAAGATGTTTTTATCCTTTTTCATCACCAAGTATTTTCCTATACCAAATGGTTTGGATCTTCCACCTCCTTGCTTGGTAGATTCAGTCGTGAAATATTTTTATTTGGTTTAGAATGTGAATTCAAATCCTAAATCAGTTGAAAGTATTATGGTTAGTGGATTGTACACTACATCAGATGTGAGTTGAGACATAGTGCCATCATCATGGAAGGGGTGGCTAAGGGTGAAGATGCATAAACTCTTCTACTATTTTAATTTCCTCGAGAATTCATAAAAATTCATTTATTATTTCTTTTTCCCTAAATTAATTTACATATTTGAAAGTGGATTGTACACTACATCAGATGTGGGTTGAGACATGGAAGAGGGTGAAGATGAAGAAACTATTCTACTATTAAAATTCCTCAAGAATTCATACAAATTTGTTTATTTTTTCCTTTTCCATAAATTAATTTACATATTTGAAATATTAATAATACTTCTACATAATTTGAATGAAATATACAATTTGTAGGTTCATTACATCTTCTTCAATTCTCTGATGTCTCCAACAAGTTTTGAAGAAATTTCAAATATGGAATGACAACCATGATGTTATTCACAATGTTATATTTTCTTTTCACCTCTTCCATTACAATCTAGTACTTGTAATTTTTTATTTAAACTTAAAAAAGCATCTTTGATGATCAAGAAGCAATCTTTGTTACAAACATTATACTCTCTGTAAATTTCACCTAATGTAAATCATTTAACTTTATATTCCACCTTTACATGCAATCTTGTTTATTAATTATTATTTTCAATAACCTTCTAGATTTCATGATTATTCCTCAATTGCCCCAGATGTCAAAAAGCAAAAGCAATGCTATAAATAGGTAGAATATGGAAAAATAGCATAAATGAAAAAAAAATATCGTATGTTTTGCAATCTTGTATCCCTCAAACTTGTTTTAAAACTAAAAACAATAAACCTTAAAATAATAGACCATAACACGTTCACATAAACCATAGCAACTACATGGATAATGGATACATGAGACTATTTTTATTTACAAAAGATCCATATTCAGAATACTCACAAGTAACTTAAGGATATAGCTGCAAATGTAACTCAATCTTCCACCCTTGCTTTCAGTGTTTTCTATAAATCCTTACTTTCAATGACCATTCACATTTTGCTATTGTTCCTCAATTTATGCCTTACGGCGTTTCTTTTGCAACATTTGGTGCAAATGCTAGTAATAATTTTATGAAGTGAAACATCTTTTCTAACGCATTTCATCTCATCACAAATTCCCTATGGTGGGTCTGAACGAACCTTTTTCTTCTTACTGTCAAGATATCATGGACGACCATTGGCATGGTTGGACCTGGGACGTGTCATAATTTTGTCTTGCTTTGAAGCATCTTACGGCCGAATCCCGACATCGACCACGCATTACGGATGGAGTAGAGGTCACATATTTGAAAAGTGTGGATTCCTTTGGGCGCTTTCCACGAACCTTCTCTTCTCATATTATGGAGAACAAGTGGCATGGATTGACATAATAATGAAAATTAATGTTTTAACAAATATTTTGATGTGACACTTATGATGTGGCTTTTGTAAGTGTTGTATTTACCTGCAATTATACATTTTGAAAAAATTCTAATATGCTGTGTCTTGTTCTATGTTTAGTGTTTTATGGTTAGTTTTAGCCCATATAATGTTTTTTTTTGGTTTTTTTTGTCTTAATGTTTTATATATGACAATATAAGTAGTTGCTATCCTGTTTTTTTATATTGGAGGGTTGATATGTTAATATGATTAGGTTTTAGGGTATGATTTTACAATCATTTTTATTCGCTTAAAAGTGTTTTTTCTTCTGAAAGGTAATTGGCAGTTCTTTTATGGGAGACTAACTAATCATTCTTTTAGGTATTTTTTTAAATAATAATTTAATAATTATTTCAATATTATTTTAATAATTAATTTTTTTATTTTTTTAAGTGATGTTGATGATGATTAATATCCACTAAGACCAATATTATTTATGGGATTTTTAGAAAGAGATTAATTGAGACTTTTTAATAATTTATTTCTATAATAAAAAAGAAGAGAGAAGTGTTCCTAGACCACTATAGTTTTGTTGACTTAACAAGTCAAGAAGGTTGGTAGTGTGGCAAATGTTTTGGAAATGAGAACGGGTGTAAGTAAGAGTCAGGTAATCCAAGAGAGACTATTTTTCATCTTCAACCCTCTTAGTATCACAAGGTGACAACTCTTTCGTCCCAAAGTGTTTTGGGAATAGACTAACACCCGGTTTCGCTTCGAAGTTCATAAAAATTAGTTTTTATCTTCACAATGTTCATTTTCTTCGTAGCACTAGTCAAGACAGAAAGATAATTCTGATTAGCAATAATGGGGTTAATCACAACCTTATAATACCATTGCTTCATTTTTCCCTCAAACTCCTTATTATCCCACAACTTATCCCTCAATTTGGACGTAATAGTACTTTTAATATTATCTTTATTCTCTAAGATGATACCCTCCTTTATCCCCCAATGTGGAACCAAGACTGGACATCCTTATGCCAACCTCTCTTGAGCCAGAGGTGGGGTTTTTGGCTAGAGTTAGAAGAAATTTTGGGGAACTTCTTGTCTTCCATGTTGTAAAGCTTCTTCTTATACATTAGATACTTAAACATAGACATTCTTTCAATGGGGAAATGCTAGCTTCAATCAAGAGGATATGGTAGAGAGTATTTCCTTTAATCTTAAGGTTATAGGTTATAAATAAAATAATGTTTATTGTCCAATAATTATATTAACTCAACTAAATATTAAACCATTAACATGTAAATAGATAATCGCATCAAAACAACGATGAACACACTCATCAATATTGCTCCCTGAATATGATTAGGTCAAAACCAAAACTTCAAAAAATTCAATATTATTTCCAAATTTTATATTCATGTTTTTTACTCATTAAATCTAAGATATTTAGTTATTGGAATGGTATGACATAAACAAATAATAATACAAAATTATTTGAAAGCATGGGAAAGGAGGATTGCGGGCCTTCAAATCCAAATAAGTTTTTTCCTATAAATAATAAAGATAACATTTTCATGTATTTTGTGCAAAAAAAACCACTTTAAAAGGCCATATTTTTCTAAGTATATTTTATTTACGAAGGATTGATTATGAGCGCTTGGGTTAAGCTTTTATCGATTTGGATTGTTAAAGATATGTGACCATTTTATTTCTTTCTTTCTTCTTCTTCTTTTTTCTAAGAAAACCAATTTAAGGAGGTCAAACATCTTCTTTCACACATTTCCAAGAATACTTTATTTGTTGAGAATTGATTATAAATTTTTGGATTGGATTTTTTTTATAAAATGATAATAAAACGCATGATTAATGTCGACATACCTATTTGGATTATTAGAGATTTGTGAATTTCCTTTTATGTGAAGAAACCACACACATGGCTCTACTCTTGTTGAGGTTTAAATGTAAGTTGTATCTATGGCTAAGCCTCATCCCTACCACTAAACCATAATGTATATATGAATTGATAAAACTTAAACCCCATATAAGACTTCCAAGGAATTCAAACATATCTTGGAAGTTGAACATGGTAAAAATTAAAAAATCAAGATTTCACTTAACACTTTTAATGAAGGGTATACTTAGTTTACCATTTTAATTGAAATACAATTAGTTTTTGCAATTTTTCATCATTGAAAAGTTGTATAAAGATATATCTTTCAACATAAAATTATTTTTTTCCCTTCAAATTTTATTGTTACTTGCATGTGTTCTAAAATCACAATACACTCTACAAACATAAAAGTATAGAAGATTTGTAAGATGTATATCAACGATTAGTGTTTGTATTCCATTTCATATTTAAATGATAGAGATACTTCTATTTAGTTTTAGAATCAATGGCCTTATTATAGGTTGTGTGTGTTGTGAAATCATAATGGACTTTAAGAAGATAAATGTAGAAAAGCTATGTAAGTGGCAAGTTCATAATTATTGATTGCATTACATGTCATATTGAAGAAAGAGACACTCTCATGCAGTGTTAAAATTCGATTATCAAAATCTTGGTCATAGGATGTTTTGGCCATAGTGTGTGTAAAACTTGTTCATTGAGGGGCTCAAGATACCAATGTCTATTTGATACCTAAATGTCATATGCATGAACAAAATTTTGTATCATATGCAATACACATCATAACATATTATCTCACATCATGTATAACACATATCATGGCATGCATTCTTGTCTCACGTACAATAGACATCACAATATATGGTCATGTCTCATGTACAATATATACCATAAACTATGGGTCTCACACATGATGCAAACCATAACCTGCAATTAAGCATATCCTATGGTGTGCCTATGTGCTTATCATTTGCTAAGCATAATCATACAAGGATGCATAAATTTTGACATGCTCATAAATTCCACACTACTTAGAATTGGAATAAACTAGATTTAACATTATCCTATGTTAAAAAAAGTAATTTAAATTTATACATGCATTTTGACATTTGAATAAATTTCAAAATATTTTTAATATGATAAATAACTTGATGCCCAAAGGAGAATACTTCATAGCCATTTTTTATGTGATTATTTACCATCATCGTACTTTGATATCATATCAATACCATACATACTTCATCTTAGTGTTATCGATTCTTGCTTTGTCATATATCACAGTTTGTCTTTTGATGAGGAAGACTATAAGAGAGGTTGAAATTACCATCTAATCCAAGCTTTCCAATTTAGATTTAATCCTCAACTAGTTGTAAAAATGCATCATAACACAAACTCAATTGATGAGTTATTAATGGTAGGACGAGTGGTCTTAAAAGGAAGGAGCTAATGTTGGAATATTCAACAACAGTGAGGGGGTGTGAATCAATATTAACAATTTTTAACTTCAAAAACTTGTAAATACATGACAAATATAAAGCAAAGCACATAAATTTGTGAAGCACGGGGATTTTTATGTGGAAGCACAAAGCGAGAGAAAATCACAAAATTCTTTTCTTAATATATATAAAGAGTACAATCAAATTTATCAACGCCAATTGAAAGGAAGCACCAAATACTTGGTTTATTAGCACCAACTGAAAGGAGGCACCATCTCTTTGATTTATTAGCACCAGCTCCCTAATTTATCAACACTAACTCCCTACTTTTGTCAGCACCAACTCCCTAATTTATCAACACCAAAGCTTGTACAAGAGTCAATATTAGTAAAAGAAAATGTGTCCTCCTAGGAGCTACTCCTATGTCCTTCATACAAGCATTCAGTTTGGAAACCACAATTCCAAATGAATGAGTGCTTTGCATGAATACAAGAAGTCTTCTTAACCTTGATTTTGTCTGACATTATGTGGATGTGTGCTATTTCATGAACATGTATTTGACAGGTATAACGATTGGTTTCAAGTTATGGTGGATTCGTCAAGGAATTGGAGTCCCTTGAGAGATGATATATGTATGTGTTCAGTTACAAGGAAGTGTTCCTGGCACAACAAGGTAAAGTAACTGGTATGTTATATTTATTTATTCATTGGCAATTATGTATTTATGATAGTATGATGCAGAGAATTGCATGGCAAAAGAGACTGCCATGAAATATTGAAGAAGGCTTTGGTTGAGATTTCCCTTGGAAGCATTGGGAACCCAAGGGGTTGAGTCATGGTGTTTGTTGCTAGTCTTATGCTTTCAGTGTCTAGTGATTTGTTTGCACTTGATTTGCAATTTTTTTCATGTTTGGTGCATGGCCATGCCACTTTGTTTGTGGTGTCCTATTGCTATTGGTTTTTCATGGTTTTCTTCTTGTTTGTTTCTTTTTCTTGCCTTTTATGTTTTGAGGGTCTTGGGAATTGATTAGGGAAGAGGAAAGTTAATGGAGATCGGGGAGAGATGAATGAAACTCAACAGGTAATGTAAGACCCGGATGAATCCTAATGCATGTATAAGGGCACCTGAAGGAAAGGATATGACAGTGGGCTGGATTGGTTGGGCCCATTGGGGTAAATGGATAGTGGCAAGATAGTCACAAGAAAGGTAATAGGAAGAAGTAAAGTAAATGGATTTGAGGTGCCAGAGGCCTTGGCTATGTTGGGAACTGTTGTTCTCAATGTTGTGCATGTTGTGTACGGATAAAGGGAGTTCTCTTAACATTGAACTTATGATATATGGTAATTATGTTGTGATCATGATTATATTGACTTCTATATATGTATACATGTATGTATGTATGCCATTGTCTGACAGGGTCGTCAAGGATCATGATTGTTTTATGCTAATCTCTCTCTCTCTCTCTCTCTCTCTCTCTATATATATATATATATATATATATATATATATATAACTTACAAGGTCATTAGGGATCATAATTGTTTTATGCTAATGTTTATATGTATATATGTATGTATGTATGTCATTGTCTGACAAGATCGTCAGGGATCATGCTTTTGGAGGGATGATTTCTTATGTAGGTGAATGACATGAAGAGGTTCCTGGTTTATGAGGAATCAAGTGGGAAGAGTATCCTTGACATGTCTATGAGGTTAGTATCATTTAAGAATTTATATTATGTGCTTATACTATGCCTATATTTATGCTATGGACAAGTTATACTAAGGGATACATCATTAGAATGAAAGAAGTGCAATCTGTGACATGCTGGGATAGGAATGGATAGTGGAAAGACACTAGAAGAAAGGATGCTTGGTAGACACGATGTGGTCTCTGAATGTGCAGTACTGGTATTGTGTACATGTTGCATATGTGGTGTTGTGTACATGTTGTATATGCGGTGTTGCGTACATATGGTGTTGTGTGCATGTTGTACATGCGGTGTTGTGTACATATGGTGTTGTGTACATGTTGTATATGTGGTGCTATGTACATGTGTTGTGTGCATGTTTTACATGTGGTGCTATGTACATGTGGTGTTGTGTGCATAATTGTACATGTGGTTTTGTGTGCATGTGGTGTTGTGTACATGTTTTACATGTGGTGTCTTGTGTAGGTGGTGTTGTGTACATGTGGGGTTGTGTACACATTGTGCAAGTGGTGTGGTGTACATGTGGTGTTATGTACACGTTATGTAGGTAGTGCTATGTACATGTGGTGTTGTGTACATGTTGTGCAGGTAGTGCTATGTACATGTGGTATTGTGTGCTTGTCATACATGTTGTGTTGTGTATATGTGGTATTGTGTTATGTGTATTGTGTAGTCATTGTGTTGCAACATGTGTGTTCGTTGTATTGAATGATGTGTACACACATGTATTGTGTTGTACACCAGGTGTAGGTGTAGGTGTATGTGTTGTGTTGCACAATGTGTATGTGTATGTGTTGTACAACGTGATGGGACAGGCATGTATCAAATTGTCTCGACCCTTGTTGCTCATATTGAGGGTTGAGGCGGTTTAGTCTCTAGATGCCCTTGTTGTTGATATTGAAGGTTGAGGCAGTTTAGTCTTTGGATGCCCTTGTTGTTTATATTGAGGGTTGAGGAGGTTTAGTCTCTGGATGCCCTTGTCATTGATATTGAGGGTTGAGGTAGTTTAGTCTCTGGATTCCCTTGTTGTTTATATTTAGGGTTGAGGAAGTTTAGTCTCTGGATTCCCTTGTTGCTAATATTGAGGGAGGAGGCAGTTTATTCTCTGGATTCCCTTGTTTCTTGAAGAGAAGATAAGACATTGGGTGCTAGCTGGGTTTGGCAAACCAAACCAGTGTGTATACGTGGTTAAAGAGAAGAGAAGACATTGGGTGCTTTTCAAGTTTGGCAAACCAAACTAGTGTGTATACGTGGTCAAAGAGAAGAGAAGGCACTGGGTGCTTGGCAGGTTTGGAAACTGATTCAACATGTGTAAGAAAAGGACAAAGAACAAAGGCAAAAGAAAAGAATCATTTGAAAGATAAGTATTGGTATTTTATTTCAATTTTTTATTATGCATATGATTCTAATTTATGATGGTTACATGTGATCTATGATTCTGATTTATGATGGTTGCATTTTGAGCTAACCGGATGTGATATGTTTATACATGATGATTTGATTGAAGAGCTAGTTTGACTTGTTGTGACAGGAAGTAAAAAGAATTGCAAGTGTACCTTATTGACAGGCCACCAATCAGGTATGATTTGAATTTATTTCAATTCCTTTTTAGTCTAATGGAAATTATGTGCTTGGTACAGGAAGGCAAGGAAATGCCCGGTTTGGGTGGTTGAAACTAACTGCAAGGATTAGCAACAACAACAAAAGGAATTGGAATAGGCAGCAGTATGTTAGTAAGCATTCAAGAGTAGGGCTATTGTGGGACACTGGTACCCAATAGTGTCCATTGATTTCCATGAGCATGCTATGATTGATATGATGGTTTTGAGGAAGGGATATGCCTTGATTTTTGGACCTTCCGATGCGAGGAAACCTTGCCAAGGGATGGATCGTCTAGGAAAGGGAATACTGGAGAACTTGGAAGGTGAGTGACTGCATGAAAGGGAGTGACCAGATTTCCCAAGGGACTGTGTAGTAGAGAAGGAAAGGTTGGGGAATGGATTTGTTTTGGTCATTAGAATTTAATATGGAATCAGAAGCACATTAGGAGTGTGCCCTAGAACAATGAGTCAGTATTTGTTCACTTAGAGAACAAGTAGCGCAAGGATCGTAGCATTGGACATTGGATGCAGGTTGAATTTGGTAGTGGATTCTGGACTTCCTAGGAAGGAGGTGAATCCTAATACTAATTTGAGGGTGGAGGTGTGAGCCTCTGGATTCCCTTGTCGACTAATGTGGGAACAATATCCTTTTATTTGTTGGTTAGAGAAAATGTGCATATGTATATGTGTATATTATTGTAAATATTGTATTGAGCTGGTTTATAAAGCTCCATAAACAATATAGTTATTTGTTGGTTGAAGCAAATGTGCATAAGTATATGTGGTTTTTATTGTAAATATCGTAATGAGTTGTGTTATAAAGCTCCAGTAAATGATATGATTGTCATTTTTTTAGCAAGATGTCATTGTAAATACTACAATGAGCTAAGTTATAAAGATCCATGAGCAGTATGTTTTATTTTCAACTGTCTTGCTAGTCATAGGTGTCATAGAACACTTAGGTCGATGTTCCCCCATGATTCATAAACTGTCGTGGATATTCCACTGGATAGTTCGTCACAACAGATTTGATAATATTATATTAAAAATCTGAGATTCTACACTAATACAATTTTATTTAATTTCTAGATCTGTAGATCTCGTTGTAATTAGTGCATGCATGTAAAAGTAAATTATGCAGAAAAGAAGATAACGAAAAAATAAGCTCACACACAAATAAGACACAAGATATTCTCTCTGGGAGACCCTTTTGGGAGAAAACCCAGCTGGAAGGTGAGGCTGCTTCGCTCTCTTTCTCTGTCTGGAAATATCGCTGCAAATACAAAGAAGTAATGTATGTGGCCTATGGGCTGCTACAGTGCACAAATCCTCTATGTGTGCTTTATCTCCTATCTCTCCTGGTTATCTTTTCTCATCTATGGAACAAATGCTCTCAAAAGAATGGAATGCATCTTCGTCGTAGTGGCCCGATTATAACACAACTCAATAACCTACTAGTGGTTAAGTTTGATTACATCAACTCTTAACTAGAGTTACAAAATAGAATCTTATAGAGTCTTCTACACAAAAAACATGTAGATAGCCCCTTTTCCATGAATAATGGGGGCTAACGTAGTATCCTCCCGAACTATAGGTGTGAAAACAAGAAGGTCAACTTTTGAGTGGCATAACTTTCTCGTACGGACTCCGATTGACGTGATTCTTGTGTCGTTGATTTGGATTTACATAGGAATGCAACAAATTACAGAGATAACCATAAACACAAAGATGCAGCGGAAATAATACTTCATTTCATTAATGTAAAATACTGAAATAATCTTACAAACAGAAATGGAAATAAACCAGCTAGAGCGATGGTAGCTTATCTCTGAGAAGAGATGTGGAGGCTACATGCCTCTAAACTGTGTTACAATGAGGCTCGAAGGCCTATTTATTGTTGAGAAACAATGGAAAACCCTAAACATCCAAAAACCTAACCCTAGAAGATGAAACGCCAAACTGTGGGCCCCGTTTGGGTAAATTGGTACATCAACTTCTTGGGGTCGTAACTTTGGCATACGATCTCCATTTGACATGCACAATATCTCGTTAGAAAGATATATACGAGAACTACAACTTTGGGAATAACGACATCCCAGTTTTCCAAAAAAACGTCATTTAGGGCCTCAAAATGGCTCCGGAAGTTCAGGACCTGAATAACTACTAAAAATAGTAAACTGTTCTACAATTAAGGAAACTGAAATGCTAAAAGAAACAATGGTGGGGGTCCAAGGGGACTTGGCAGGTGGCCACCAATATCCACCTGGATCATTCCATTCCTCCCCCTTAGGAAGCAATGGACCCCATTGTGTTGAGTTCCTCCATGATATGAGGAAACTTCTGCTGAACTTGGTCCCTGGTGAGCCACTTGCCCTGGTGAAGGAGTTGGCCTGCTTTGATAACTCGATACAGTTGGATATTCTATTGGAAAGTGTGCTTGATCTGTGTGTCCATGATTCGATCAGTTGCAGCTTGTTCCATGCAATCTGGATTTAACTCTATGGGTGTGAGTTGTTCTGCAATGTCGGATGTGTCTTGTAATGGTGGAAAGTATGTCGAAGGTGGTCCACATTGAACACTGGGTGCAGACCAAGGAATGGGGGAATGATGAGCTCAAATGCATTGTCTCCCACAGCCTTGGTAATGGTAAGGACCATATCAGAGTGGTCAAAGTTTTCGATAGGCTCCGGTAAGGCGTTCCTTTTGCAAATGCAACCAGACTTTGTCACCCACCTGAAACCTGTGTGGCACCCCATGTTGATCATGTCGTTGCTTGTACTTGGCATTTGATTTCTCCAGAATGTCATGGACCTGCTGGTGAATATGTTGGATGTCCTCAATGAAGTTGTTTGCCTTATCTGTTTCAGACTGGACATGAGCCAAATCTACATGAGTAGTTGCAAATGGCATGGCCAAATCAATGGGACATAGTGGCTAGAATCCCAAGCCCACGTGAAAAGGGTTGTGGCTAGTCGAGTTGTGGAGAGCCCGGTTGTAGCTGTGTTGAACATAGGGGAGGCTCTTGTCCCATGTGTGTGGATAATTTGAGTTGTACATGCATAGAATGTGTACGATCATCTTGTTGACAACCTCTGTCTGACCATCAGTTTGAGGATGGAAGGTTGTGGACTTAGTGAGTTTGGTGTCCAACATCGACCAGAGACTGGACCAAATTGTACTTAGGAACCTGTTGTCCCGATCTGAGATGATAGACTGTGGGATCCCAAAGTGTACCCACACTCATTCAAAGAAGAGTTTAGCAGTGGCTTCTGTTGTGATATTGTTCTTACAGGCTGCCATAATGGCCATCTTCGAGAACCCGTCGACGACCACAAAAACACAGTTGTTCCCATGCTCAGTGGAAGGAAGTTCTGACATGTAATCCATGGAGATGGATTCCCAAGGTCGACTAGGGGTAGGCAGCGGGGTATAGAGGCCTTGCTTCTTGATGGTCAGTTTGGCAATGGTGTAGGCAGTGCCTGATCTAATGTACTTCCCAACATCCTGTCGAAGATTTGGCCAATAGAAATACTTCTGCAGTACTGCCACCATTTTATCAACCCCAAAATGCTCAGCAACCTGACTGTAGTGTGCTTCCCAAATCATCTTGGCTTGCTTGCTTGAAGGAACACAAAGGTGACCCAAGTGGCATAATAGGGCATCTTGGAGGTGAAAATCTAGAACATGCTGACCCTCCAAGAGTGTTTGGTATATGTGGCCGAATTCTGGGTTGCTTTTGTAGAGAAGTGGCCAATCAGAAGTCTCGTGCCACAAGAGTTGAGCATAGTGGTTAACACCATGATCAGTGGTCGACTGAGGCAATCTGCAACATGATTGGTGCTACCCTTCTTATACTTGATATTCAAATGGAATTGTTGCAGGTATGTGGAAAACTTCTGATAGCGATCATTCTGCAATTTCCCTTGGGTCTTTATGAACTGCAGGGGTCGATGGTCTGTGTGGATGATTGTTTCCTTCCCCAAAATGTAATGCTTCCATTATTGGTAGGTCTGCATAATGGAATACATCTCTTTGTCATAAGTGGGATACTTCCGGACTGTGTCCAAAAGTGTCTTGTTGTGATATGCCACTGGATGCCTGTGTTGAGTAAGGACTTCCCCAATAGTGTAGTTAGAGGCATCTGTCTCGACCTCGAATGATTGTTGCAAGTCTGGTAATGCGAGCATTGGTGCCGAGAAAAGGTGATCTTTCAACTCTGTGAATGCCTTATGTTGAGATTCAAACCAAAAGAATTTTTCTTTCGCTCCCTCCTTGGTGACTTGACTCAAGGGCCAAGTGATATGAGAAAATCCCAACACGAACATGTGGTAGAAGTTGGCAAGACCCAGAAAGCTGCGGAGCTCTATCAAAGTGGTTGGATATGACCAATCTCGAATGACTTGGATCTTGGCTGGATCCACATGCACCCCCTGTTCATCAATAATGTATCCCAGATACTGAACCTGGGTCATGCCAAAAGTGCATTTCTCCAAATTGGCATATAACTTGTGTTACCGCAGTGTTTGGAGAACCTATCGGATGTGGTGAAGGTGCTCTTCCCATCTTTGACTGAAGATCAGGATTTCATCCAAGTATACCACTACAAATGAGTTGGTGAATGGCCGCAAGATGTCATCCATTAGCCTCATGAAGGTTGCAAGAGAATTCATCAATTCGAAAGGCATAACCAACCATTCGAGAAGACCCTCCTTAGCTTTGAAGGCAGTCTTCCACACATCGAAGGGTTCGATTGGTACCTGGTGATATCCTGACTTCAAATCGATCTTACTGAAATATTTTTCCCCCTTCAGTTGGTCTAGGAGGTCATCAATCCGTGGGATCGGGTACCTATTACGAACAGTGATCTTGTTCAGTGCCTGATAGTCAATATAGAGTCTCCAAGTCCCATCCTTCTTCTGTACCAACACAATCGGGCTCCCACAGGGCGATGAACTCGGACGGATGTGACCTTTCTACAACAGCTCCTGAATTTGCCTCTCTAGAATAAAGTGCCGATAGATTGGTCCATTGGGCAGCGGTGCACCTGGGGTCAGATCGATGGAGTGCTTAACCTGATAATGCAAAGGAACCCCTGTGGGGGAGGTGAAGATGTCCTCGTACTCCTCCACGACCTTGTCTATTTGTAGTTTCCGTTCGGAGGGGCCCTGTCTAAAGGTCGTGGCCACTGTCTTCTTCTTTCCTTGAGGGTGTATCATCAGGAAAACAAATTTCCCAGTTTTGGAAATGAGCTTACTGCATTGTTTTGCAGTAACCAAAGAGATGGAAATAGGCGGTGCTACCTCCGGTATCATGTACAACTTATTTCCCAAAGTAACAATAACATCACGGGGCCTTGATTCATACACAACATGTCACTTCCACAAGTATGGTTGTCCTAATAATACATCACAAACTTCAAGGGGAGCAATGTCACACAATACCTCATCCATGAAGGGCTTGATGTTGTATGGAAGGCGACACTACTGATTCATGCGAAGATCCCGTCCTTGGTGAAGCCACCCGATGGTGTACGATTGTGGATGTGTTGTGGTCGGTAAGCCCAGCCGCTTCACGACCTCTACCGAAATGAGGTTCTTTTGGCTCCCACTGTCGATAATGGATTGTAGTAGGGAGCCCTTTACCCACATCTAGGAGTGGAAGAGGCGCTCCTCCTCCTTTGGATCTTCAGGTTCCTCCTTCTGAATCTTCGTGGTGGAACGGTGGCATTGGGCTCTGCATCGATAATCTGCTTCCCTTTGTCATTCCCCTTGTCAGGTTCTGATTCAGAGTCGGAACATGCATCTGATTCTGAAACCTTTAGCTCGGCCACCAGTGACTGCTTGGCCCAACAATCACTTGTTTTGTGAGTGGAGCTCTTATGGAACTCACACCACTTTCCCATGTCCTTTTTCGGCTTCACGGCGCTGTTCTTTGCTTGCAGCTTTGGCGAGTTGTCTTGGGCCGCCCCGCCTTAGTTTTGTCCTTTGTTCTACGGTTTGGGGGCACCTTTCCCTTGCTTTGGATTCGCAAATCCAAAGTCTCACTTCTTCTATTTAAGCTTTTGCTCAACCTTGATGGCATATCGATATGCAGTGCCAAGTGAGGAGATGTTCAAGAATTCTATTTCTTCCTGGATGTACTTGTGCAGGCAGTCGTGGTACTTGAGTATCAAATGTTACTCTGAATCCTTGATACCCAACTTTGTGCGAAGGGTATGGAAAATATTGGTAAACTCTGGCACGTCTTGGTCCCTTCCCTGCCGCAGCGTGGTCCACTTTATGTATTGATCCTTATAGCTTCTGACAAGGTAGTACTGCTTCTTGATGGCATCCCGGAATGAATTCCAAGTGGGTGTGATTGAAAATAGTGAGCCTGTACTTTCATCCTTCTTCTCATAGTAGGTTTCCCACTAGTCCTTGACATGGGGAGCTTCTTTGAGAAGAGCGAAAATAATCTTTTCCCGACTGGGAAAATCATGAACAGAAAAATAACCCTCTAGCAGATTTAACCATTTATCGACGACATATGCATATATCTGACCTTCGAATATGGTGATTTCAAAATTAACTTGTACCTTAAATGGTGTGTCGTTTCTAGGGTAGCTATTGGAAGTCGATACATCGCCCCTGGGTAGCCGCTAAAGGATCTGGGCAAAGTTGTCCATCATCGCGTTCCTTTGTCACTCGAGGGCTTCTTCAAGCAAGATTTTGATAGGATCTCCTGCCCTCTCGTCTTTCTTTTCATTTGTGATGGGAGGCCGTCGGGATTTGCGTGGCTGGTCTTGCAAAGGTTCGACTAGTTCAAGCCCTAACTCCTTATATCCCGACCTCGTTGGGGATATGCAAAGAAAAACAGAGAAAAAGCAAACCGCTCTGATCCCACTGATCCGGATTTACAAAGAAATGCCACAAATTACAGACATAACCATAAACACAGAGATGCAGCAGAAATAATACTTCATTTCATTAATGTAAAATACTGAAATAAGCTTACAAACATAAATGGAAATAAACCAACTAGGGCGATGGTAGCTTATCTCTGAGAAGAGATGTGGTGGCTACATGCTTCTCAACTGTGTTACAATGAGGCTCGAAGACCTATTTATTGTTGAGAAATAATGGAAAGCCCTAAACATCCAAAAACCTAACCCTAGAAGATGAAATGCCAAATTGTGGGCCCCGTTTGGGTAAATTGGTACATCAACTTCCCGGGGTCATAACTTTGGCATATGATCTCCATTTGACGTGCAAAATATCTCGTTAGAAAGATGTATCCGAGAAATACAACTTTGGGCCCCATGTTTCTCCCAATTTTCCAAAAAAACGTCTTTTAGGGCCTCAGAACGGCTCCATAAGTTCAGGACCCGAAAAACTGCTAAAAATAGTAAACTATGCTATAATTAAGGAAACTGAAAAGTTGAAAGAAACAATGGTGGGGGTCCAAGTGGACTTGGCGGGTGGCCACCAATATCCACCTGGATCAGTAGTTGGAAAGCTTTTTGTGTGTAAAATAACATGAAAAGGTGTGGCACTTATGCAATGATTTTTTACGCCAAAAAAACGTTGTTTGATGCCTCAAAATGCTCCCGAAAGGTTTCAAACCCCGTTTCACCAATCTGGGTCCTGCTGGTAAAAGTGGTCCCGTGAGTTGATTCGTCCACTTTTTCCATTCCAAATGAATTGGGATGGATGACAAACAGTATAATGATACAATTCGGATCACCCCAAGGTGGAGGGATTTGTAACAACTTTGGGTTAGAGTTCATGTAATAAAGTTATTAAAGGCAAAATAAGACCAAGGTCATGAGACACATATTCCAAGTTGAATGTTGGGAAAATCATTCTAGTGGGTGTTCATTTTGGTTTATTATGGCTAAGGAAATTGACAAAGGAAAAGAGGCATTAATTGGCATTTATTTATGAAAATACATGAAAATAGGATAAAAGGGAGATGAAAGGTTACAACTTTGCATGAGAGAACAATTGAAGGAAAAATAAAGGAAAATGAAGAAAATAGAGGCCTCAATAATAAAAAGGAATATGAGGATCAGTTCACAGTCTTTCGTTAGTTGGATTTAGAATTAGTCTCAGAGAGAGAAGATCACTAAGAGGAGAAAGCAAAGGAAGGCAAAGGAAGGACAAGGAAAGAAACAGACAAGTAAGGAAAAGTTAGATTAAGAAGCTTCAGGAGGAATACTTTCAAGTAACAGGTTGCATGTAAGGGATTTGATATGTCTCGAAGCATGATAGATCTGAAGTTAGATGGATCTAGGTTGATCCTAGTTGAAGGCAACAATGTCACATTTTTAGATTATCATTATTATGTATATGTTTGAGATACCTTCATACTTTGAATTTTACATTATGTTTTCTTTGCTTCACATGATCATATCATTCTCTTCTTTAATTTAGTTTATGTTGCTTGCCCTTAATGTTTTATACGTTTGTGTTTGGATGCTTTGAGTGGTTTGTGTGTTTTATTGTTTGGATTTGGTAATGTTTGTGAATGTTACATTTGTTGTGTTATTTTCTATATGTGTATGTAATTGTCTATTAGTAATTAGTTGGTGATGAAGAAAGGAGACAATCTTGTCAATAGTTTGCAGGAGGATTGATACTGCACAATTATTTCTTTTAATTTAAGGTATCACAACTTTTGACAGCTAATTAATTCTTAATAGTGTACCTCCAGGTATTACTAAATATATCTTGAATAGTAGTTCTAATTTTAATTTTTCTCAGTCTCTCAGTGTATTGAGATGATAGATATTGTTAATAACTTTAATGATGAAATAAAATTTTTTAATGCAAAGTGATAATGAAATAAATGTCAATAATAAAAATGTAGCCAATTACAAATAGCCTTCATTGTGATCAATCTCAAACTATTTTCTTTTACTATTCTTATTGTCACCCTTGTTAGTTTTTCCATCATTTTATATCGATTATATGAAAATGGAAGTTGAAATTGTAAACCATTCAAATCTTTAACCCAAACTATTGTAGTAAATATCTTACCTTCTCTCTCTTACTCTCCAATATTAATAGGTTGAATTACTATAACAAAAAAATCAATGCACATTGTTAATAATTTTTTTGTGCTTACATTAAAATCAATCACACTGTTAATCCAATCATTTTAAAATTAATGTACCATCATACATCGAGTTACATCAGATTAGAAATCAACATCTACACTAAAATCAACGCATCTAATGCAAGCAATCAAATAGGATTAGATAAAAACATCTAGACTGAAATCAATGTATCTAATGCAAGCAATCAAATAGGATTAGAAAATAACATCTACACTGAAATCAATGCATCTAATGAAAGTAATCAAATAGGATTAGAAATCAACATATAAACTGAAATTAATGCATCTAGTGCAGGCAGTCAAATATAATCAGAAATCAACATCTACTCTAAAATCAATGCATCTAGTGCAAGCAATCAAATAGAATTAGAAATCAACATCTACATTGAAATCAATGCATCTAGTGCAAGCAATCAAATAGAATTAGAAAACATCTACAATGAAATCAATGCATCTAGTGCAAACAATCAAATAGGATTAGAAATCAACATCTACACTGAAATCAATGCATCTAGTGAAAACCATCAAATATCATTAAAAATCAACATCTACATTGAAATTAGTGCATCTAGTGCAAGCAATCAAATAGGATTATAAATATCCATCTACGATGAAATCAATGCATCAAGTGCAAGCAATCAAATAGGATTATAAATAACCATCTACACTGAAATCAATGCATCTAGTGCAAGAAATCAAATAGAATTAGAAAACATCTACACTGAAATCAATGCATCTAATGCAAGAAATCAAATAGGATTATAAATCAACATCTACACTAAAATCAATGCATCTAGTGCAAGCAATCAAATATCATTAGAAATCAACATCTACGTTGAAATCAATGCATCTAGTGCAAGCAATCAAATAGGATTAGAAATCACTATGTACACTGAAATTAATGCAGTGCAAAAAACATTCTTCTCTCTCTCCCACCTCCATCTATATCTATATCTCCCTCCATCTCTGTCTCACTATCTCACCGCCAAACATACACACTCTCTCCATCTCTCCCTTGTCACACCCTCCCTCTCTCTCCACTTTTCTTTCTCTATGTCTTTCTTCTTCCCTCCATCTCTCCCCTTCCAACTCCATCCCTTTATCTCACCCTCTCTCCTCCTCTCTCTTTCCCTTCCTCTTTGTTCCTTTCTCTCCCACCTCCCTCTCTCCCCTCCCATATCTCTCTCTCTCACTCTCTTTGCCCTCCAACCCTGTCACTTTCTCCCTCCCTCTCTCCTTTCTCTCCCTCCTCCATATTTGTGTCTCCCTGTCTCTCTCTCTTAGTCTTATCTCCCTCTCTCATTCCTCTCCTTCTCTCTCTCTTCATTCCTCATCTCCCTTCTAATTCATTTTATCTCCTCCAATGTAAGAAATCAAATAGGATTAGAAATCACCATCTACACCAGAATTAATGCATCTAATGTAAGAAATCTTCTTCCCCCCCCA
Organism: Pinus tabuliformis; assembly: GCA_031772625.1. Lineage (NCBI taxonomy): Eukaryota > Viridiplantae > Streptophyta > Pinopsida > Pinales > Pinaceae > Pinus > Pinus tabuliformis. The sequence continues at coordinate 281,195,567 of CM062806.1, read as the reverse complement.
TATATATCTATATCTCCCTCCATCGCTCCTTCTTTGTCTCTCTATCTCACCCCTCCCAAACTCACATGTTATCTCTCTCTCTCTCTCTCCATATCTATCTATATCTCCCTCTCTTTATCTCTCTCTTCTTCCCTCTCTTCACCTTCTATCTGTATCTCTATCTTCCTCTGTCTCTCTTTTGTATTTCTATATCATCCCCAAAGCATACACAATATTTCTCCATATATATCTATCTCTCCCTCCCTCTTCCTCTCCCTCTCTCTTGCTCTTCCCCTTCTCTCCCTCTCTCACCCTTTCTATCTCTCTTCCCTCCTGATCTCCTCTCTCTATCTCTCTCCATCTCCCTTATCGCTCCCCCTCTCTCCCTTCCTCTCTCCTTCTCTCTCTCTCACGTCCTCACTCTCTTCCTTCCTCTCTCTCCCTTTCTCTCTCACCTCCCTCGGTCTCTCCCCCTCATTTCTCTCTCTCTCTCTCCATCTTTGTCTCTCTATCTCACTCCCAAACATACACACCCTCTCTCCATCTCTCCCTTGTCACTCCCTCTCTCTCTCTCCACTTTTCTCTCTCTTTGTCTTTCTTCTTTCATCCTTATCTCTCCTTCCAACTCCATCTCTCTATCCCTCCCTTTCTCCTCCTCTCTCTCAAATCTTCTCTCTCGCCCCTCCTCTCTCTCCCTTTCCCTCAATCCCTCTATTTCTCCACCTATATTAATATTAATATGAATATTAATCTTTCAATATTAGATTTAATGATTTTTTTACATGGCATGATAACAGAATTTATAATAAAACTACATCAAATGAATATTTTAATATTACGAAATATTTATGTTTGTAGAGATTTTAATATTTCCATAGGATATGGTTTTCCTTTTAAAAATTTATTTTACAAATAATTAATGAAAAAAATATTAAAAGATTTTGGATTCTTTGTGTTGAATTAACCTTTTTACTTTATTTAAGAAACAATAGTGACTTTAGTAAACAATAAAGATGTTTAAAATTTTACCTAATTTGGAATTTTAATGTGGTAAAATTTTTTGTTGAAGTTAAATTTATGATCCATTCAAATTCAATGTATATGATAAAGAATGAACTATTAAACGCATGAAATAATTGTATTATAGTTTTTTTTATCTATAAGATTATTTTCATTTTTTTTAGGGCCAACATAGTTTTTTTCTATTTTTATTATTATTTATTGGACGGTTGGACATAAATATTATTTAGATTTCTAATTTTTTATTTTTATGTTGGCCGACATGCTAAAATTTAGCTTTGAGCACAAACATACTTACACATTAGGGTAATACTGGGTTGTAGAATGCCCCTGACACAATAAGATATAAAATAGGATATATAATGATGATGATAATGATTAACTTCCACTAATATTTATATTGTATATAGGACCTTAAGAAAGTAAGAAATTAATTAAGATTCTTTAATATTCTATTTATATCCTTAAAAAGAAGTGAGGGAAACCCTCCCAAATCACCATAGTCTTAGTGAGTTAAAAGGTCATGAAGGTTGGTAGTTTAATGCATATTTTGAAAATTAGATCTAATGTGAGTATGAGATGGACAATTTAAGAGGAAGTGTTTTGTATCTTCAATGCAATCTAAGAGAAAATAATTTTCAGCTTCAATCCTCCTAGGACTACATAGGTGACAAACTCTTTCATCCCATAGTGTTTTGGGAATTGATCAAACCCAATTTCACTATGAAACTCATGAGAATTAGTTCTAATCTTGGTAGTTCATTTTCTTCTTAACACTAAAATAGAGATAAATTTGGTTTTGGAGATTTGGGTTTATCATCTCCTTATAATACACTAATTTCCTTTTTCCCTTGAGCTCTTTATTTTTCTATAATTCCTCCTTGAATTAGAAAGTAATAATATTTTGAATATTATCTGAATTTTGTAAGGTGATCTCCTCCTTTATTCCCCAATGTTCTAGGCAAGACTGGGCATCCTTAAGCCACCCTCCCTTGAGTTGAAAGTGGAGGTTTTTTCTAGAGTTAGAAGCAAATTTTAGAAGCCTCTTGACATGCGGTGTTGTACAACTTCTTATACATATGATATCTAGTCATAGCGATATTTTCAATGGGGTAAAGGCTTGCTTCAATTAGAAGGATAGGGAAGGGAGCATTCCCTTTAATCTTGAGGTTGTAGCTTATACACTGCATTTGGATTTGTTCAAGCGTGAGTGAGAAGAGTCTTAAAGATTAGATTCTTTTTATCCTAGATGCAAAGATGGGGCACTTGCAATTATTTTCAAACCCATAGTAAGCTTTCCAACCTACATTTATCATTTTCTAAATGCCATAATTCTAATTGAGCTTATAATGGATGCCAATTCCCAAATATTTGTATAAAAGAACTTTCTCTAAAAAGTTGTTTTCATAAATAAAAATATCACAAGCGATTATTTTGAGCTTTAAATATCATGATTTTAGTTTTGTTATTTATAGTGATATCTATTTTGGAACACAAGTCATAAATTTTTTTAACTTACTTGCCTAAAAAACAATATTATCAATATAAAAATAAAGATCTATTAAATTTATTTATATATTATTTAGGTATTAAAAAATAAAATAATATGTAATACTACGGAAAAAAAAAATATTTTTAAACATCAAGTTATAAATTTATTTTAAAATATAAAATATTGATTACTTATAACAATTTAATATATTCTTTAAAAATAAAAGAAAACATTAAATTATTTAAAAATATATAAAAAAATCAAAATTATATAAAATTTAATTTCTATATATATATATGAAATTATAATTATTTAGAAATAAATTTAAAAAATGAAATTAAAATATCATTTTAAAGCTTCGGTATTTGCTTCAACTCTTTTGTGTATTTGCGTCAAAATGTATTGGTATCTACGTTATAATAATTTAAATTCTTAATAATATTTATTTAATTTTATTTTGAATTTGAACTTTAACGTGTATATAAAATTCACAAAAATTACAATCCTACCCGGTGGGCGTTCACACAACCATACAATAAAACCACTTAAACCGACATATCACTTAAACCACTTAAACCGACATACCTTTATCTATAGAAAAAGTATCCCTACATATAAAATGAATAATCACCGGGACAGTAAAGCAAGATGTTCAAAATAAGAAACTCTGTGTCACTCGAAAGGGATTTAAAACAATTGAATAAATAGTATTTTTCATACGATGAAGTCTTCCTTCAATCTTTGCTGCAATTCCTCCACGACGCCCCACTCCCACTGCAGTTTTGGACATCCAGAGGCATAAAGTGTGTCCAACGAGCCCAACTGTTCAACACCTGCCAGGTGTTCTAACTCAGAGCACTCCCTAACATCTAGCAATTGAAGCTCTCTCAACTGCGCCAGGTGTTCTCGTGTTTGCAATTGGATTAATTTGTTCGAAAATTAAATTAAAATGTCATTTTAAAGCTTCGGTATTTTCTTTAACTCTTTTGTGTATTTGCGTTAAAATGTATTGGGTATCTACTTTAAAATATTTTTAATTAATAATTTAAATTGTTAAGAATGTTTATTTTATTTTACTTTGAATTCACAAAAATTACAACCCTTAAACCGACATACCTTTATCTATAGAAAAAATATCCCCACATATAAAATGAATAATCACCGGGACAGTAAAGCAAGATGTTCAAAATAAGAAACTCTGTGTCATTCAAACGGGATTTAAAACAATTGAATAAATAATATTTTCATACGATGAAGTGTTGCTTCAATCTTTGCTGCAATTCCTCCACGACGCCCCACTCCCACTGCAGTTTTGGACATCCAGAGGCATAAAGTGTGTCCAACGACCCCAACTGTTCAACACCCGCCAGGTGTTCTAACTCAGAGCATTCCCTAACATCTAGATATTGAAGCTCTGTCAACCCGCCAAGCGATTCTGGTAGGCTCTGCAGCTGGGAGCAGCCGTACAAGCTGAGAGTTCTGAGGCTCGTCAACCCGCCAAGTGATTCTGGTAGGCTCTGCAGCTGGGAGCAGCCGTCCAAGTGGAGCTTTTTGAGGGTTGAGAGGCTCGTCAACCCGCCAAGCGATTCTGGTAGGCTCTGCAGCTGGGAGCAGTGGTCCATTTTCAGAGTCTTGAGGCTCGTCAACCCGCCAAGCGATTCTGGTAGGCTCTGCAGCTGGGAGCAGTGGTCCATTTCGAGAGTCTTGAGGCTCGTCAACCCGCCAAGCGATTCTGGTAGGCTCTGCAGCTGGGAGCAGCCGTCCAACCTGAGAGTTCCGAGGCTCGTCAACCCGCCAAGCGATTCTGGTAGGCTCTGCAGCTCGGAGCAGTAGTTCAAGCGGAGAGTTCGGAGGCTCGTCAACCCGCCAAGCGATTCTGGTAGGCTCTGCAGCTCGGAGCAGTAGTTCAAGCGGAGAGTTCGGAGGCTCGTCAACCCGCCAAGCGATTCTGGTAGGCTCTGCAGCTGGGAGCAGTGGTCCAAGCTGAGAGTTCCGAGGCTCGTCAACCCGCCAAGCGATTCTGGTAGGCTCTGCAGCTGGGAGCAGTGGTCCAAGCTGAGAGTTCCGAGGCTCGTCAACCCGCCAAGCGATTCTGGTAGGCTCTGCAGCTGGGAGCAGCCGTCCAACCTGAGAGTTCCGAGGCTCGTCAACCCGCCAAGCGATTCTGGTAGGCTCTGCAGCTCGGAGCAGTAGTCCATGTCGAGAGTCTTGAGGCTCGTCAACCCGCCAAGCGATTCTGGTAGGCTCTGCAGCTGGGAGCAGTGGTCCAAGCTGAGAGTTCCGAGGCTCGTCAACCCGCCAAGCGATTCTGGTAGGCTCTGCAGCTGGGAGCAGCCGTCCAACCTGAGAGTTCCGAGGCTCGTCAACCCGCCAAGCGATTCTGGTAGGCTCTGCAGCTGGAGCAGTAGTTCAAGCGGAGAGTTCGGAGGCTCGTCAACCCGCCAAGTGATTCTGGTAGGCTCTGCAGCTGGGAGCAGTGGTCCATGTCGAGAGTCTTGAGGCTCGTCAACCCGCCAAGCGATTCTGGTAGGCTCTGCAGCTGGAGCAGCTTTCCAAGTTGAGAGTTCCGAGGCTCGTCAACCCGCCAAGCGATTCTGGTAGGCTCTGCAGCTGGACGCAGCCTACCAAGTTGAGAGTTCCGAGGCTCGTCAACCCGCCAAGCGATTCTGGTAGGCTCTGCAGCTGGACGCAGCCTACCAAGTTGAGAGTTCCGAGGCTCGTCAACCCGCCAAGCGATTCTGGTAGGCTCTGCAGTCTGGAGCAGTAGGACAAATCGAGAGTTTGGAGGTTCTTTAAACTGCCAAATGAAGCTGGGAGCGACTTAATCTCTCTACAACCTTTTAACTTGAAATAATTTAAGGATTGCAGACGACAAAATTCATCTGGCAAGATATTCAGACCAACTGATTCATATCTGCTGTTGTGCAAGACAATCTTTTCGAGATAATTCAACTTTTCAATGGACTTTGGAATATTGAGAACACGACCATCAATTTCCAACTCCCTAATCTGCACAGGTGCCTGCAATTTCATATTTTAAATTGGGCTTGACACTGGATGGCACAATTTCTGTAAATTGTGCTAGAACAAGTAAATTTTTATAATAAAGGTCAATTGAAAAACGCAAAACTTTAGACGAAAACAAAATCACATAATTACCTGGCATTCGTCTGTCCAGATTGTTTCAAACTCCTTCCCCTTTATTTGTAAAACTCTTAAATTTTTCATTAAAATCCATGAAGGCAGGGAGGAGTACGGACAGTTAATCCAGCGGAGCCATATTAGTTCTGGTGGCTGAGCAACATTGAATATGCGTTCCACACAATCACCTTCTGCCTCAAGAAGCTGCAACCTGCCGGTGGGTTCCACAAGGCTTTTAAAATGTTGTGGAGACCATTCCGAGCCATCACTCGGAACAGCGCTAACTCCACGCACCTAAAACACGATTGATCGATATTTATGCAAATTAGATGAAAAAACTCAAAATTTACAGACAATTCACGCCATAACGGCATTTCAAAATTTGATATCAGAACATTATTTTCAGTGTCACTCTAAAGCTTCAAAATACGTACAGGTGAGTGCTGATAAAGAAGGTTGTCAGTTGGACGCCAAATACGACGCCAACAGTCTGGAGGCTCTTTCTGCGCCAGGTCTCTGCCCATATCCCTGAGGTGGTCGTGCATTCTTATTTGATTTTTTTCGTCTAACTCCACAAGACACCTGTTTTGTAGATTCCGAAAACCCAGCTCTCCTTCCCAGCCAGATCCGTCCCATATCCTTATCGCTGTGTCTCTGTCTTTGTGTAGAAAGAAACAAGCAATGTCTAAGAATATGTGCTTCTCCTCTTCCTCCAGACCGTCATAGCTAATTCTGAGTCTGCTTTGGATATCCGTGGGAAGTGCTTTGGAGATTTTGCGGAATTGGGCATGCCAATACTTCAAATGTTTTTCACCATGCATATGCGCCCCAAGCACCATGAGAGATAGCGGCAATCCATTACAGGCTTCCAAAAACAGATTAACTACTTCTTCAAAATCCACATCTGGATAAGATTTGTCAAAGGCGTGAGAGCAGAAGAGCTCTTTCGACTGTTGCGGATCCAGTCCTGTGAGCTTGTATATGCACGACTCTACAATTCCCCCTCTTATAAGAACATCCATATTACGAGAGGTAACTAAAATCAAGCTACCGGATGGCAGGACATCCTTAGCTGGTGAAAGTAATGCATTCATTTGCTTAATATCATCTACATCATCTAAAATGATGATAGCTTTAGAAGCTGCGAGATACCTACTCAGCATCTCTATACCTTCATCGATGCTGTTTATCTGCCCATTCCATTGAGCCAAGTCCTTAAGAAGCTGACTCTGCAAAGAAATTAAAGGTTTGTCTCTAACATCAAATAAAAAACAAGATCTATTGAAATGTGATCCCCGACGGTTAAATATTTCTTTTGCGAGGGTTGTTTTACCAACCCCTCCAAGTCCTACAATTCCTATAACTCTGGTCTGCTCGCTTTGCTGCTGCAAACACATTTCCCTTTCAAAATCTTCAATTTTCTGTTCCAAAGCGATTGGATATTTGGAAACGTGGAGCTTTCTTGGAACTCTTTTTAAGACTTCTTCCACGATCTTTTCCAGGAGCTGCTGCTCGTCACTAAACAATATCCAGAATACAATTGCTATTCAGAAATTCAATAAATCTAATACTAGCAAATTAAAGTTAAGACTAACAGAGAGAATCGAACGGAGTTCTCACCCATTATAAGATTCCAGGTCAAAACCGCTTATGTCTGCAACATTAAAAAGAGCGTCCCTCCACTCTTTAATAATATTGGGGTCATATCGCGGCTCTTTTTTACCAGTTTGACGGTGGATTGTTTTCTTTTCTCCAAGCTCGCGCAGGGATCGAGCATACACACCATTTTCGCCCCTCGTAGAGCAGAGCCTGCGAAGAAACCACGGGAGCATGCGAAAAACCCACGGGAGTATGCGCAAGACTCTAGCATACAGTCCAGTTTCGCTCTGCGTCCAACGGAGTTCTGATGGCTGCACATGGTAGAAAACAGGAATGATAGTTGCCTTCGACTTCAACATCAATACGAGTTCTTTCAAACACCACACCGATTCTGCATATCGGGGAGAGAAAATAGCAATGTGAACGGAGGCTGTTTGAATAGCGCCTTCGATTTGACAAGTGAGGCCATCTCCCTCTCGCAATTCTTCAATGTCCAAAAATGGTCTGAGACCGTGTTTGCAAAGGCGATTGTAGAGATCGGTGGCAAAGGGTTTCTTGCAATCTGGACCGCGATGATTAAGAAAAATATCAAAAACATTGTAGTTTTTGTTGGCATAAGAGGTGGATGAGGATGCCATACTATATTCACAGATTGAAATTACAAGATCGTCTGGTTGTTCTGAGGAGCAAAATGGCTACCAGAAGATGACCCAAGTTACCACTACTTCACTTAGCCTTTCTTGCGCTCTGTCTCCCAGCGGATGACCCCAAGTTACCACTAGTTCACTCGGCCTTGGTCGCTCTCTGTCTCTCAAAGTACTTGGTAAAACAAAACCGCTCTGAAATCCGGTAGGCTTCTAGGTTTTCTCAAGAAACGGAGTCCACCCTTAACATTGAATGAAATTTATGACCTCTTTCCTTTAATTTTTTTAATTTATATAAACGATGCGATGAAAGTGACGCCGACGCGTGCCAGCAATTTCCGCGTTGAGTGCACATGACCTATGGTTTGGTCTGCACGAACCTGACAACCACTGGCATGGTACGACATAATGGCGTGTCATAATTTCACATGAAACGTTATTCTCGATAAATTCTAAACTTGATTCTTTGGAGAAATTATTTTCTTAATCTTGATTATTTTGGGAAGTGACCGGGGAAGTGGTTTGAAATTCAATTTGAGATGTGTATTGGAATTATTTATTTAATTTTGATTCTTTTGAGAAAGTGGAAGGAAAATGATTAGGAAAGTGGTTTGGAATTTCCTTTTAATGAAGATTTAGTGCATTTTCACCTAGGCTTTATCGTTAGTGCACCGACTACGTTTAGTGGATGTCGCCTTCAAAAGTTGGATTCTTTTGGTCTCTGAATTTTTTTTTTTATGATATTATGGAGAAGAACTCTGGATTAAGTAGACACCACATATTTCAAAAGTTGGATTCTTTTGGTTTCCGAAACCCTTTTTTTCTCATATTATGGAGAACAACTCCCATGTATTGACATAAAGTTGAAAACCACTGTTTTAATAAGTATTTTGATGGGATATTTATTTGTAGGATGAGACTTAAATATTTTTGGATTTTTAAGTGGTTAAACTTCAATTTGAAATTAGCAAAAAAATATATACATATTAATTTTTTTTTTACTTTGGCATGTGTAAGTGTTTGTTTGTATTTATCTGAATTTAAAATATGATTTTTTAAATAAATATAATTTATTTATTTATTTTTTAAATGTTAAATTTATTATTTATTATTTTATGTATAAAAATATGTTAATAATCTAATATGTAAAGATATTTAGTAAAAGTAAAAATATTTCTTATAAATCATTAAACAATTGTTTTAAGTGATATATTTTTTCTTAATAATTATTTTTACTATCTATTATATTTTATTTATTATATTTGAAAGATAAAGTAATGTTTCTACTTTAGTAATTATATTATTAAATTCTAATTAAATATTAAATCACTAACATGTAAATTATTATATTTGAAAGATAAAGTAATGTTTCTACTCTAGTAATTATATGACTAAATTCCAATTAAATATTAAATCAATAACATGTAAATGGATAGTTACAACTAAATTAAGGTAAACACCCTTGTTCATCAATATTATTCATTTTAAATAATTAAGATAAAACCATAGTTTCAAAAAGTTTTATATTATCTTCAAATTTTTAATGTTTAAGTTTCTTCATAATACTTAAAATATTTCATTTTTTTAAACTACCATGAAAAGCTTTCTATTAATAAAAAAAGAGGTACATCACACATACACATTATCAATACAAACACCATCATAAAAAGAAGAACCATTTACACCCTAAAGGACAACATTACAGAGCTAAAATTAGACCATTATCATTTTCAGTCGACCACGCCACCAAAAGCCCGCCATTGGCCAGGGCAAGTATAAACACAACGAGAAATAACAACAAGTATGTACCAAATCCGACAGTGATCATGCCAACTACTTGAGGTCACAAAGACCTGAAGAATGAATTACCAAATACAAGAGCAACAACAAACTACGAGCAAAACAAAAAGAGCCAATAACTAAACGACCCATGAGTGCATGCCACAATTTCCAGAATATCCATTAAGCCGGTAGAAAGGGAAATATCCAAAATTGGCCATGATACCCTCCCAATCAATATCACCTTCATGCCATAATCAAAACGTGCAAAGAGAAAGTACCAAGATTGAGCCATCAGACCATATAGAGTCATCATCTAGAGACTGTGACCAAAACTCCAAAAGGAGGCCAAGGAGTGTCAGCACTTTGTGCCATGCAAACCAAACGAGAAGGTCCACCTAAAAGGAAACATCTTTTAACATGGCAGAACATGTTGCTCCGTAGCACTCTGGCCACTGCAAATGCAATTCATATCATAGAGCCAAACCCCTGAGATAAACCAACTTCACCCACACTCCACAAAACCACAAATAACAATGACACCACCCAAGCCAAGGAGAAGGAAGGCGAGCATACAACCTCACCTCCTTTCCCACAAATTAAGTACCCTCACCACCCCAAATACACAAGCCTTCATTTAAATCGACTAGACTTGTACTACATATTCTAACACCCTCCACCAATTTTCTACCACCCCATAACAAGTTTGATCCATCTGTCGAGGGGGCACATCTCACAAAGAGTCTCCCTTAACATTAGTAATACCACCCATCACAAAAAAATATTTCATTCTTTGAATTAAAAAATATAATAAAAAAATAATACAAATTATTAAATTAAAACCAATCTATGAAAGAATTCACTATCATTTTCAAAATTTTACATAAAATATTTCACTCTTTAGACATAAAAGAATAATAATACAAAATTATTTGAAGATAAAAATGAGTATGTCCACTTCCCCATATTTATCATAGGTTATGTATTATAAATAATAAAAATAACATTTTATTTATTTATTGTGTGTAAATCATTATTTTTAAAATTATTTAATTTTATTATAATTTTTGGATTGAATTTTTTAATAAAATGATAATAAAGAATAAAGTAGGAGTGGATTCTTTTAGGGGAGAAAACTAATTTTAGGAGGTGAAACACTTTTTCTCATACACTTTTCCAAATAGAATTTATTGATTATAAATTTTTGAATTAGGTTTTGTGATAAACTGATAATAATGTATTTTATTAATATTTATTTATTAATTTAAAATGTTAAAGAAAAAGTTATATATATATATATATATATATATATATATATATATATATATATAACCAATTTTAAAAAATAAACACTTTTTTTTACACATGTGAAATGGTTCTATTGAAATTTAAAATTAGATTGTGTCTTTTGAGAAATCTCATCCCAACTGCTAAACAAAAATTAAATGAATTGATAAAAATTAAATCCATATTAAACTTTAAGTGGTTCAAACCTATCTTAAAAACTAAACATGATAAAATTAGAAGAATTAACATTTTTTTAAATGAATAGTATACTTAATTTACTTTTTCATTTTAATATACACCACCTGTAGGTTGGTCTCCATGAATCTACCTTTTCTTCTTGTAATCAAGATATCGTGGATGACCACTGGCATAATTTGACATAAAAACATGTCATAATTTACACAAGAGGTGTTTTCGATAAATTCCTTTCTAAAGGTTCATTATTTTTAGAAAGTGGAAGGAAACTAACAAAGATAGTGGTATGAAATTTCATTTAAAAGCTGTATTTTATTAAGCATCTCACAACCATTGCCTTTACCTTTAGTGGGTCCCACACAGATGGCGTAGATATCATATATCTCAATAGTGGATTGCTTTGTTTGAACCAGTGCTATATACATAAAGACGAGAAAATTAGTCATATCAATACTTTTTCCTTAATCAAAATTAAGAATATAATTAAAAAAATTAAATATATATTTTGAAATTATTAAATACTTAATTTTATTTATTTTAAAAATTTTATAAGTTCAAATATTTTATTTCAATCGACTAATTTAAAAATCAAATTTATTTGACCAAGTGTAATTATAATATATATTGCCTATAACGAGTTTAATAAGTATTTTAATTTAAAATTATGAATTTTTAATTTTAATTTTATTTTTTTTTTAAGTTTTGAAACAATTTTGGGCATATTTTCTAATTTAATTTATCTAAATTTTGGAATTATAAATTTTGCTTGTAAACTCTCTATAATCCAAGTACCTCATAGGGTTTTTAAGGTGTTTTTTTTGTGTAAATTATTGTGTTTTGTATTCATTATCAAAACGAAAGATTACATCAATATCATTTCCAGACCTCTCAGAAATACAGACGAACCATAAAACCAATATCACCCATATCAAATAGACATTAAAGCATCAATATCCCAATATCACCCATATCAAATAGACATTAAAGCATCAATATCATTTCTAGTCAGAAATAAAAATGAACCTATAAAACCTGTATCACCCATATCAAATACACATTAGAGAAAAAATATGCTCATTATATTAAATAAAGATCAAAGCTACAGGTAATCTCAATCTATCTATACCATCAAAACATAGAACCAACTAAATTAGAAATTCCTCATAATTGAAACCACATAACACTTGTTCAAGGGTTGCGAACAGGAAAATAATATCCAACAAGAACTGAAAATCCTTATCCAAACAATTGTAATCAACGTCTTCAAAAAATAACCAATACTCCATAAAAACAAGAGCAGAAGCATCCACAAGCACACATAACCATAAAAGAATACAACATACCATTAATAACCTAGGATTTGCAAGATTTTTTGTGCCAAGAGGATACAATAAACAACAAGAACCTCCAAAACAAAAGCACTATGGTTATGGTTTTTTCAAGGTGTTGAATCTATATATGTAGTCAAAAACTCATTTTAAACAACAAAAATTACTATTTGGCCAAAAACAATTAGCCATACTCTGGCCAAAAACTTAAAAATTGTACCATGTTTAGACAATGACAAGTTTTTCTTAGCATGTGTAAATGTTTGTATTTACTTACTATTTATACAAAATACAATATTTTTTTAGTAAATAAATCGTTAAATTAAATTTATTTACTTTTCAAAGATATTTGATAAAAGTGAAAGTCCCTTGACAAATCATTTTAAGTGGTATACTTTTTTTTAATAATTATTTCCACTATCCATTATGTTTTACCTATTTTATTTTAAAGATAAAATAAGATTTCTACTTTAATATTTATATATTAAGTAAATTCAACTAAATATTAAATCACTAACTAAATTCAACTTTTAGTGTTCATATTTCTTAATTATACCTAAATATTTCATTATTTGAATGAAAAACATTAGTTAAATAATAATTTATATTATTAAATCAAAATTGATCTTTCAAAGAATTCACTATCATCTTCAAATTTTTAATGTTAAATTTTCTTCATCATCTTACTTTAGATATCTCATTTTTAGACATAAGCAAATAATAATACAAAATTATTTGGATAATGAAAAAGAACACACTTGGTCTCTTATTGTAAATTATAATACTTGTATTTTATTAACAAAACAAGATTACAAAGTTTTATGTTTCAGATCTCACCTACCATTATATATCATAAAACTGAAATAACCTACAAAACGAAATACCACATAAAACATAGAGAAAAATGCTCAATCCATATCAACAAAGCATAACACCACCAACCCATCAGGCTCACAAAAGACATATCTTCTATGATCACTGAGTTATAAACCATAGAGTTGAAGCAAACATATTGAACTGAAATCAACATAATAAAGCACAATCTTCAGTTAACCAATGCTGAACACGCCACCAAGAGCATATATCATCACCATCTACGATCATAACCCAAAGAAAAACATAACCTATAATCCTCCTTATGGGAGACAACATAATGCACATGAAACCAAAACTAATAAGCAAAAAGACACCATCCACTAAGTAATTTAGAACCCATAGCAACCAACATGAACAGAGAGCCAACCATCTATGTACGAAGCCAAATATAATAACAATTAGCCTCCATCCATATCAAAATACATAAGAGAGAACCATAACCTTGCTTCCCAAACTCATAACCAACCATAAGAACACAAACAAATCGATAACTACATAGAGCCACTAACAATATCATCAAATGCACAACCATGTTCAAAAAGCATACCAGAGAAACAAATCTCCACATTATAATCCAAACTTACTGGCCACATACCAAAATTGACTACAAAAGGACATGGAAGCCTACCATATCTAATCATAATCAAAAGAGGATATTGCAGATAGCGCCTAAGCACTAGAACCTAAAGGACCTTTGAGGTCACCAGAAGCATAATCGCTCTACAGAAAACCCTCAAGTCAGGCCAAATGAGAATCTATATTATCTAAACAAAACCTTTGATTATGGAGCATGTGTTTAATGTCCTCAAATCATATGTTATATCTTATATTTAGTAAAAGATAAAAAAAATTATTTAATGTGTAAACAAATATTTCAAAAAAAAAATGTTTTAAATATATTTTATTTGTTGAAGATTATAAATTTTTGGGTTGACTTTTATTATAAAATGATAGTAAAAAATAAAATATTTGATTAATTTCTACATATAAATTTAGATTGTTAGAGATGTTCAAATTATCTTTTATGTAAGAAAACTAATTTTAGGAGGCGAAACACACATTCTCACACACTTTTCCCAACGTGTTTCATTTGAGGAATAAGATTGATTATAGATTTTTGGCTTGGAAATTTTTGATAAAATGATAATAAAGTATCTTATTAATGTCCACTTATCAATTTAGATTGTTAGAAATGTGTTAAGTCCCTTTTATGGAAAGAAACCAACTTTAGCCTTCCCTCTCTCACACACACAATAGTTCTATTGAGGTTTAAACCTAGGTTGTTTCCATGAAAAAACCTCATCCGAACCACAATGTATATATGAATTGATAAAAATTAAACCCATATTAGACTTCCATGGAGTTCAAACCTATCTTATAAGTGGAACACTGTAAAATTTGAAAAAAATCGACATTTTATTTAACAATTTTTTAAGGAATGGCATTTAATTTTTCAATTGAAGTATAATTGTTTTTCGAATTTTTTGGTTATGAAAAGATTAGATGAAAATATACCTTTCAGCATAAAATTAAACTTTTCCCTTCAAATTTCATCATTACTGGTAAGTGTTGTAAACTGACAATGCATTCAACAAATATGAAAACATAGAAAATTCATAAGTTATATCTCAATAATAATTAGAGTTTATATTCCATTTCATATCAAACAAGGAGATACATATTCTTTTGTTCAATGTTAGAATTAATCACCCTAATGTAGGTTGTGAGTGTTGTAAGTCACACTATACTTTAAAAGATAAACATACATCATATTTGTAAGTGAAAAGTTCATAATCATCACTTGTATTGTATTTCATATTAAGGAAAGGGACACTCTCATGAAGTGTTAAAATTTGTTTATTAAAATGTTGGTAATAAAGTATTTTGACCATAATGTGTTTAAACCTCCATTGGAAGCTCAAGATACCAATGTCTATACATGACCCACATGTCATTTTCATGACCAAAATCATGTCTCATGTACAACACACATGATAACATATTATTTCACATCATGTATGACACACAACATATCATATATACTCTTCTCACATACAATAGATGCGATAACATTTGCTCATGTCTCATATATGATAGACAACATAACATATAATTCTCACACTTGGCATAAACCATAACTTACATTTAAATATATCTTGTGGTGTGTCTGTGTGGTTGTCATTTACTAAGAATAATCATACAAGGATGCATAAATTTTAGCATAATTACAAATTTCACATAAGTCAAAGTTGAAACCAATTAGATTGAACATTATCCTACGTTAACAATAAGTAAATTAACTTTATACATGCATTTTTGACATTTAAATAAATTTCATAACATTGTTACTATGCTAATAACTTGATGCCTAAAGGAGAATCCTTCATAACCATTTAGCATGTGATAATTTACCATATCCATATGTTGATATTGTATCATGGCCGCACATGCTCTACATTAGCATTGTCAACTTTTATTTTGTCATATATCACAATTTATCTTAATCTTTCCAACCTAGAGTTAATCCTAAAGTAGTTGTCAAAACTTGTTGTAATGCAAACTCAAATCACGAGTTATTAATGGTAGGACCGATTGTCCCAAAAAGGAGGAGCTAAATCATCCAATCCTCTTGGGGCATTACTCTACACCATTTTTCAATGACCCTATGACTTAAATGTTGCACAAACTCCTTATAGTGGATCTCAACAATTTGATGTTTTTGACCCCATAAGTTGAGTCATTCAAATGGAACATTAGTTTTCCTAATTACATGGCATCACCATCACAAATGAATTAATGAAACTTCATTTGGGTGCCTTATATATATACCCTAGACATTGGCAATGATATAAAATATATCACTAAAGTTTTACATAAACACAGTTTCTCTTTGACCTTTGTAAACACTTTGAAACAAAGATTCATTATTTATGACAATTTTCTAAAATTAAACAATAATACAACTAAAGAATTCATCTCTTCTTTTGAGAAACTCTTTTTGAAAAATATGTTTGATACTATTTTTGAAAAATTAATTATCAATGTTATAGTTATATATATATATATATATATATCCAGAAATCTTATTGGTTCATCCTACTATTTAGTTCCTACTATTTAATTGGAAGTCTCTCAAAGAGCCCAACAAACCCAAAATGTCTTAAATGCTCAAATGAAAAATAAGATTTATTCCTCATTCTTGTTATAATATTTCTCACCTATTAATCCCTGTATATTCTCCCCATTCATTATAAGTTTATATGTTAACTCTCAAAAAAAAATTACACAGGACAAATTTAAAGGTATTTATTATAACGATCATGAAAAAATTAAGCATAAATGTAAGGTGAGAAAAACTCTTTATGGCATTTTGGAGAAATTGAAGTTATGACTCCATGTAATATCTCTCCGGTTGTCGAAACATTCTCCCATCGAATCTATAGGATGTGGAACCGCATATATCCATTAATGCCTCAACCGACATTCTATTTCCAAAATCCTTATATTGGTTGGCCTCATCAAACATCGTATAGTCATTATCTTATTTTACAATGGTAAATCCATAAATTCATACATCAATGTGTAGCCCGGGAGGTACATCGATATAGCCATGTTGTAAACAACCTATTGATCATGATTTTTCAGTGGGGAAAAACCTATTGATCATGATTATTAATGGAGATTCCATTAAATGCAGTGGTCATTTTCAAATGCGCGAAATTATAGTTTGAAAATCAACAATTTTTTTTATTGAAATGGGTGGTTGTGATATATTCTTAGGTGTTGAATGGTTATGGATATTTGTTGCCATCATCATGGATTTTAGTGATTTATAATCAATTTCCAATAAAAGGGGCATCACTACACTTTCAAATGAACCAAAATTAATTCTATAGATATCATCAACTCCAATTATATATAAAAGATTCTTAAAAAGGGGATTTAGACATTATAGTTCAATTCAATGCCATTGGGTTTTTGAGACACCTTCTCAACCCATCCATGTTGACATTTAGTTAGTCTTTTCCAAACATTAATTTAGGTTTGAAACTCCCCAAAGCCTACTACCCTCCCAAGGTGAGCATGATCATTTTATTATGCTCATACTAGGTAGTTGTACACCTAATGTATTCTCATATCACCATCCTTTTCCCATAAAAATGAGATCATAGAGATAGCTCATAAATTGCTAATCATTGGTGTCATTTGCCCATTACTATCCTTTATTTGTCACTAGTAGTCATGGTCTTCAACATGGGAAATTTTAGAGGCTAATATTCACGGTCTTCAACATGGAAAAATTTAGGGGCTAATATTCACAAGTGGGCAAATTTTCCATGTTTTTTTCCAAAAAAATATCTGCCAATTTCTATTTTTTATAAAACTGATTTGTCAAAAAATTGTCTTATAAAATTATTTTACCTTAAAAATCACCAAAATTTTATGTAGACTAATATAAAATCATTAGAAATCTAAATATTTTTACAAAAATATTGTCAAACATTTAACAATTTGCATATTAAGGACTAGTGAGATTCGTCAAATTTTGGTTTGCGTGAATGTTTTCTTCTTGTAGTCAAGATAGCATAGATGACAACTAGCATGCTTTGACAAATACATACATAATTTACAGATGAAACATTCTTCTCAAGAAATTCTTCTCTTAATGTTATAAGTTGATTATTTTGTGTAATTCGTTTCATAATGTTATAAGTTGGTTGATTATTTTGAGAAAGTAGAAGGAAATGACAAGGGAATTGACATAAAGATGAGAATTAAAGTTTTAATTATTTTGATGTGGTACTAATTTGTACGATGAGGGTTAAATGTTTTTGGTTTTTTAAGGGGTTAAATATTTAACTTAAAATTATGAAAAAATAGTAACTTTTTGTTTACTTACCATTTGTAAGGGTTTGTATTTATCTTTAAATAGTGGGAAACCTATCATAATACAATTGCCAAACAAGAAATGGTGACAACCATCACTAACTATTATTAGCACATGTAGGTTTTCTCGTCACCATTATATATATATATATATATATATCTGTTAAAAATCTAATATTTAAATGTATTTGACAAAAGTGAAGATGTATTTCATATACATCACTAATAAATCATTCCAAGTGGTGTAATTTTCTTTAATAATTATTTTCAATGTGTATTGTGTTTTACCTATTATGTTTGAAAGATGAAGTAATAATTATACTCTAATAATTATATTATTGAATCAATTGAACCAAATATTAAATCATAGCATGTAAATAAATGGTCACAACAAAACTAGTGTAATCACATTTGCTCCTTGTTCATCAATATTGCTCCCCTTACATGATTGGGTTAAAACCAAACCTTCAAAGATCCAATGTTTAAGTTTCTTCATCGTACCCAATGTATCTCATTTTTTGAATGACAAAACATAATCAAATAGTGATACAAATTATTAAGTTAAAACTAAGTGTTCAAAGAGTTCACTATCATCTTCAAATTTGTTGAGAATTTATTATAAATTTTTGGGATGGGTTTTTTTTGTTTGATATAATGATAATAAGCAATAAAGTATTTGACTAATATCCACATACATATTTAGATTGTTAGAGATGTGTGAATTCTCTTTTATGGAAGGAAACTAATTTTAGGAGGTGAAACACTTTCTCTCACACACTGTTATGAAACCAGCTTAAGAAAAGATAGAAAAGAAAGATCAACGCCTTAGAATTCAGCCTCTTCGAGGGGGCAACCTCCTTTACATTACATAAATGAACAATTCTTGGATGATACAAATGACAAAACCTCCTTTCTATATATAGGAGTCTAAGGAGTCACAATATAATCCAGCCGACCTAACAATAATAATATAAAGCCACAAAAATAACAATAGAGGGATTCTAAGGGGCACAGAAATAACAATATGTGGGTAATAGGGGCACAACAATATAAATAAGGGGTATAACTACAATAGTAATGGGGTAATCACTAGTATTATAGGGACCCAACATGCCCCTCTCCTTCAAAAAAGTGTTGTCCTCAACGCTTGAGCAGTTCTGGATACTTCTGCATAAAATTCTCATCCTCCCATGTGGAATCTTCAGCGGATAAGTTCTTCCACTTGATAAGATACTCTGAAATTGATCGATTTCGTAGCTGTCGAGTTCTTGTTTCTGTGACTGCTTCCGGTTCCAATATAATTTTTCCTTCCTCGTCAAGTTCTGGCAATATTGTTTGAACTGGGAGCTTGTCGCCTATAACCTTCTTTAAACATGAAACATGGAAAACTGGGTGCAATCGAGAAGCTGCAGGAAGCTCCAATTTGTATGCCATAGTACCAATCTTTTTCAACACCTTGTACGGACCATAATACTTTGGTGATAATTTATTATCCTTCTTAGCTTGCTTTAGGGACATTTGCTTATATGGTTGTAGCCGTAGGAATACCCAATCACCTACATCAAAACTTCTTTCACTGCGATGTTGATCTGCCTGTTGTTTCATTCTATTTTGTGCCAACACGAGGTTATCCTTTAAGAGTTGGAGGACTTGTTGTTGATGTTCGATGTGATGTTCCACTGCCTGAACCTTAGAATTTTCTCTTAAATATGATGTGATTGATGGTGGTTGGTACCCATAAAGTGCCATAAATGGGGTCATTTTTGTTGTTGTATGGAAGGAAGTGTTATACCACCATTCAGCCAGAGGCAACCATTTGACCCATTGTGTCTGTTTATCAGATACAAAGCAACGAAGATATCCTTCCAAACATTTGTTTACTATCTCAGTTTGCCCATCAGATTGAGGATGATAAGATGAGCTATGAGCTAACTGAGTACCAAGACAAGAAAATAATTCTGTCCAAAAATTTCCAGTGAAAATGGGATCTCTGTCACTTACAATAATCTTTGGGTTTCCATGTAGCTTTTGAACTGTTTCCATAAATGCAGTAGAAACTGTACTGGCTTTAAATGGATGTGATAATGCACAAAAGTGTGCATACTTGGTAAGTCTGTCAACTACCACCATGATGACACTCTTTCCCTCAGACTTGGGTAAACCTGTGATAAAATCCATTGAAACCTCCTCCCAACGTTGGCTTGGAATGGATAAAGGTTGTAATAGACCCGGTGTCTTAATTGTTTCAACTTTATTTTGTTGGCAAACCAAACATTCCGCCACAAACTTTTGAATATCTGATTTAAGGCCATCCCAAAAAAATTCCTTCTTAACCCTGTGGTAAGTTTTTAAAAATCCTGAGTGCCCTCCTAAGGGAGAAGTGTGCAATTCCATAAGAATCTTTTGTTTTAGCTGGGAATTCTTACAGAGGTATAAGCGATCTTTGTACCATAATGAATCATTTTTCCAGCTAAATGTATCAGAATTACTTGAATCTTGTTGTAGCTTTCGAATAAGTGCCCACACTTTTTCATCATTCTTCCATTCCTCCTTTGCTTCATTTATCCAATCTAGTTGGATAATAGAAATGGCACTCAACAATGCTTCCATATCGTCATGCTTTCTTGAGAGTGCATCTGCCACCACATTTTGCTTCCCTTTTTTGTAGATGATTTCAAAGTCGTAACCCAACATCTTTGTGACCCACTTTTGTTGCTCTTCAGAGGATAATCTTTGTTCTAAAAAGTATTTAAGACTATCATGATCCGTTTTTACCTTGAAGTGTCTTCTCATTAGGTAGGGTCTACCTTAACTCCTTAATGGCTTTAATTTTGCTAGGGTCTACCTTAACTCCTTCATGAGATACAATATGACCCAAATATTCCGCCTCCTGGACTCCAAAGAAACATTTGGATCTTTTTGCATATAATTGTTTCTCCTCCAATAGTTGTAGCACCTTGTCAACATGTTCAACATGATCCTTCCAAGACTTGCTGTAGATTAGTATATCATCAAAAAATACTAACACAAATTTTCTAAGGAATGGTTTGAAAATTGAATTCATCAAACCTTGAAATGTTGAAGGTGCATTGGTAAGGCCAAAAGGCATGACCAAAAATTCATAATGACCCTCATGAGTTCTAAATGTTGTTTTCGGAATGTCTTCAATCTTCATTCTGATTTGATGATATCCCGAACGAAGATCCAACTTGGTGAAGTAAATTGATCCATGCAATTCATCCAGTAATTCATCAATGACAGGAATGGGGAACTTATCTTTAATAGTGAGCTTGTTGAGCTCCCTATAATCTGGACACATGCGCCATGATCCATCCTTCTTGTGCACCAATACTACTGGAGCTGAGAAAGAACTTTGACTCGGTTGAATTATACCAGCCTCTAGCATTTCTGCAACCATACGTTCAATTTCACTTTTTTGGACATATGGATATCTGTACGGCCTGATGTTTGGAGGAACACTTCCTGGAATCAGATGAATAGCATGATCATGATCACGCATAGGTGGGAGACCTTTGGGAGTCTCAAATACCTTGGAATGATTGTCCAGGACTTTTTGGAGATCTGGAGAAATAGATGATTCCAATGTGGAAACATCTAGCGAACATAATTGTGCAATTACACCTCTTTGCTCCTTTTTTAGAAGCTTTGTCATGCCATTAGAGCTGATTATCTTTCCTGGTTTCCCTGCAATACCCCTTAATTCAACTTCCTTTCCTTCCACAGAAAATTTCATGAAAAGTTCTTGAAAATTAAAAGCTATTGTACCCAAGGATTGTAGCCATTGGACTCCTAGTACAACATCAGCACCTCCCATTGGAATGGAAAGCATTGGGCTAGTCAATACATATTCTCCCATGGATAGCTTGATATTATGGCACTTTCCAGAACAATTTATTGTTCCTCCATTTGCAATCATCACTTGACACTCTGGTGCTGGATATAGGAAGCAATTCAATTCTTTTGCTACCCTACAATGAATAAAATTGTGGGTGCTTCCTGAATCAATCAACACTATTACCTTTTTCTTCTTGATTTGTCCTTCTATCTTGATGGTTTGAGGAGTGGTAATTCCCGCCAATGCATTACAAGATATGGTCGGTTTATTTGTTCTTCATCTAGGCTTTGTTCCTGGAATATATCCTCTTCTTTTGACCTTTCTTGCTCCTTTTCTTCTTCCTCTTCACAATCTATGTAGAATAATTTCTTCTCAGCACACTTATGACCTTTTGTGTATTTGCTATCACAATTGTAACAAAGCCCTTTTGCTCTTTTTTCTTCCAATTGTTGTGGTGTCAACCTTGTAGGTTGTGGAAGACTATGGGCAACAACACTTCCGTCTTTATAGTTGTGAATGGTATGCTTCCTAGTTGCCATAATTTTGCTTTCCATTTTTCTTGCTAACCTGAATGCCTTCTCTAATGAATCAGGTTCCCAAAGGCGCACATCATGTTGGATATTATCCTTTAAAGACCCTATGAACACATCAATCCTATGCTCCTCTGGAATATCTTTTACCCTTATGTTCAATTTTTGGAACTCCTCAATGTGCTCCATTATTGAACCCTTTTGTTTGAGACTTATCAATTGGCTAAAAAAAGTGTTGCTTTTTGTATCCTCATAATGTGCTATCAATTCTTCCGTAAAAATTGCCCAAGTGATAAATTGTTTACGAGAACAAAGCCATTGATACCATACAAACTGATTTGGTTCCAAATATAAAGTTGCCATACGTACCTTTTGTGTGTTTTGCACATTATTGAGATCGAAGAATTGCTCCATCTGTAATATCCATGTGGCGGGATCCTTGCCATCAAACTTCCTCATATCGATTTTTGGAACATGGTGAGTCTTCGATCCAACATTAGAGTCTATGGAATCATGATTAACATTTCTTTTGTTCTCATCATGAGTTTCCTTTAGTACTCTTTCACCCTTAGTGACTATTTCTTGTAGCAACTTATCCATCTTATCATCCATGCCATCAATTTTAGCGTCCATGCCATTCACCTTAGCTTCCATGTCATCCATCTTAGCTTCTACACCTTTCTTTAAACCATCCATCTTAGCTTCTACATCTTTCCTTAAACCATCCATTTTAGATTCTGTTGCTTTTTGTGCAAGTGACATTTGTTGCACTTGTTCTTGTAATTTTGATATATCATATAGCATTTCTTCTTCTTCTTCATGAGTCATGCTAGAGCTTTCAGGTTCCTTACTAGGTGTTTGCATTTTCTTTCCTCGGGGCATCAGTTACCGATAATAATTCTCTAATATGCCCTTTGAATAACTTCAAAATAAATTTTTAAACCAAGCTTAAGCAAAAATTAAAGAAAATCTACACACCTTTTTTCACTTTATAGGAGCTCGATATTGCCTCCGATGTATCTCTGTACTTTCTAATTATCTAGTTCTGAATTTGTGACCTGTAGTAGCCCTCTGTGTCCTCTTTCCAATGCCACAAGTCTGACCCAAATTGGATTCTCCAAGGAAGAGTTATGCAAAATCTCCCACAGTGACTTGATTATAGACTAGTTCAGTAGAGTAAACTTGTACGACATGCCACGTGTCATTGTTTCATCCTTTGACTCTGAAAAATATATAAAAGAAAACTACAGTCCGTCTTCTTTCTGTACCTTCTTACAAAATTTCAATCCGATGCTCAGAAAGAAAGTTATGACGATTTTCCCCAGGTCACCTGTTTTGAGTGTAATTCAGGAGTTTGCAAAAAGACCAACTTCCTCAGATCATATCTCCGAAAATGTCGCGCGAAAAACTCTGAAATTCGGACCCAAGGTTCAGAGCGATTTCTTCTCACATGGGTTTTTTTTCCGACTTCTGAAACATCACAGAAAAAAAAGTTATAGCGAAAATTCCACGATGACCTGTTTGGAGCAGCGAAACCCTAGTATCCAAAGCTCTGATACCAAATGTTATGAAACCAGCTCAAGAAAAGATAGAAAAGAAA
Organism: Pinus tabuliformis; assembly: GCA_031772625.1. Lineage (NCBI taxonomy): Eukaryota > Viridiplantae > Streptophyta > Pinopsida > Pinales > Pinaceae > Pinus > Pinus tabuliformis. The sequence continues at coordinate 281,171,354 of CM062806.1, read as the reverse complement.
GATCAATGCCTTAGAATTCAGCCTCTTCGAGGGGGCAACCTCCTTTACATTACATAAATGAACAATTCTTGGATGATACAAATGACAAAACCTCCTTTCTATATATAGGAGTCTAAGGAGTCACAATATAATCCAGCCGACCTAACAATAATAATATAAAGCCACAAAAATAATAATAGAGGGATTCTATGGGGCACATAAATAACAATATGTGGGTAATAGGGGCACAACAATATAAATAAGGGGTATAACTACAATAGTAATGGGGTAATCACTAGTATTATAGGGACCCGACACACACTTTTCTAAGCATGTTTCATTTAAAGTATCTTATTGATATTCACATAACAATTTGGATTGTTATAGATGTGTATTCCCTTTTATTGAAGGAAACCAACTTCAGGATGTCAAAAACATTCCCTCACACACACCACAATGGCTTCACTCAACCTCTAACATATCACATGTGATTGTGGTATACTAAAAAATACCCCTAATTTGACTACCTATTGGAAAATGCCTCTAAAAACCACATTATTTAACCCCCTACCAATATGAACCCATTACAAATTCCCAATAAATACTCCTAGTTTTACTAGATATTGTAAGTATATATTTTTTCATTAACATTTTTCTACCCCTTTATATTTTTCATTAACTTTGAGCTTCATTTTTTATATTAGCCAATATAAAAACCCTTTACCCTCTGATATATGGTCAATATATTATGTCATTTTTTCCTCAATATATATCCCACAATATGAATGCATGTGGTATGGTATTGCTCCCCTAATAAAACACCCATAACACACATACATAATAACTCTATTGAGGTTTAAATCTAGATTCTTTCCATAGTGAAATCCTATCCCAACCAATATCTCTATTTATATATAGAAAAATTAAAGCCATAATAGACTCTAAAAAAAATCAAACATATCTTAGAATTAAACACTCTAAAAATTGTAAAATCAACATTTTAATCAACATTTTTTTAATACAAATATATAATTAATATATCATTTTAATTAAAGTATAACTATACTTTTCTTTGCAATTTTTCATTATAGAAAAGTTCGATAAAACTATACACTTTTCTTTGCAATTTTTCATTATAGAAAAGTTCGATAAAACTATACATTTCCACATACTTGCAAATGGTGTAAATCTACAATACACTCTACAAATTTGAAAATAGAGAAGATTTGCAAGTTGTATCAAGAACCATAGTTTGTATTCCATTTCATATTAAACAAAGAGATATATTCCATTTCATATTAAACAAAGAGATATAGATGCGTATGTTTAATGTTAGAATTAGAATTGATGGATCTAATGTAGATTGTGAGTGTTGTAAAATCACATTAGACTTTAAAATGATAAACGTAGAAAATATTTGTAAGTGGCGAGTTTATAATTATCGCGTGAATTGCATTTCATATTAAAGAAAGAGAGATTCTCATGCAATGCTGAAATTTGTCATAATGTATTTTGGCCATAGTATGTGTAAGTCTCTTTCATTGGATGCTTCATTCGATGTTTGTTTGTAATGTATTTTGTGAAATTATTTTCTTAATCTTGATTGTTTGGAGAGTTTTGAGAAAGTGGAAGGAAAATGATTATGTAGGGTTTGAAATTGAGTGGTTATTTTTTTATCTAATTTTTTTAAATTTAATAGGAATTTATTGAAATCGCAAGCTTGATGGGTAACCCCTGCACAATCAAAGTGGTTTAGAGGTTTTTCAGGGTGCTAAATCTATATATACAGTCAAAAATCCAATTTAAATAACACAAATCAAGATTTCACCTCAAATATTTCCATAGAATTAAAAAATCCAAAAAATCACACTCAAAACAACTCCATTTAAAATTTAGTTTTAAATGTGTATTGAAATTATTTTCTTAATCTCGATTATTTTGAGAAAGTGAAAAGGAAAATGACAAAGTAAGTGGTTTGAAATTTCATTTTAGATGTGTCTTAATATATACATGAAACGTTCTTCTCCATAAATTATTTTCCTAATGTTATAAATTGATTAAACCAAGTTTCAATAACACAATTCAAGTTTTCACCTCAAATATTTCCATAAATTCAAAAATCCAAAAAATCACACTAAAAAAAACTTCATCTTCATTTTAAATGTGTATTGAAATTATTTTCATAATCTTGATTGTTTTGAGAAAGTAAAAAGGAAAATAACGAGGTAAGTGGTTTAAAGTTCATTTTAGATGTGTCATAATATATACCTGAAACGTTCTTCTCGACAAACTTTTTTCATAATATTTAGTGGATCCCACCTTGGATTGAGCAGAGATCACGTATTTCAAAAATTGGATTCTTTTGGTCTCCAAAACCTTTTTTCTCGTAATATGGAGAAGAACTCCCATGGATTGACATAAAGTTGAGAACCATGTTTTAATAATATTTTTTTGGATTTTTAAATGGGTAAACCTTCAATTGGAAATTAGTATATATATTCATTTTTTATATACTTGGCATGTTGTAGGTGTTGGTTTGTATTTACCTGCAATTTAAAATATATTTATGTTAATAAATAAATTTTTACTTTCCTTCAGGTTAAGTTTTTCTTAATATATATATATATATATATATATATATATATATGAGTAATTTTTTAATATATGAAAATAGGTTAATAATCTAATATCTAAAGGTATTTCTTAAAAGTAAAAACTTTTTTTTATAAATTAATAAAAATTTATTTTAATATTTTTTTATGTTCCATTATATTTTATTTATAATTATATTTGAAAGATAAAGTAATGTTTTTAGTCTAGTATTTATATTATTAATTTTCGATTAAATATTTTATCACTAACATGTAAATGTAGAATTACAATTAAATTAAGGTAAACATACTTGTTTAGAGTTGATCAATATTACTTCTTTTAAATAACTAGGTTAAAATCATAGCTCTAAAAAAATTTATTTTATCTTCAAATTTTAATGTTCAAGTTTCTTAATCATACTTAAAATATTTCAACTTTTTTTAAATTGCGGCAAGAAGTTTTCTATTAATAAAAAAGGAGGTACATCACACATACACATTATCAATATAAACACTATCATAAATAGAAGAATCATTGGCACCCTAAAGGACAACATTACAAAAGTAAAATTAGACCATTATCATTTTGCAGTCGACCATGCCACCAAAATCTTGCCATTGGTCAGGGTGAGTATAAACACAATAAGAAATAACAACAAACATATACCAAATTCGACAACGATCATGCCAACTACTTGAGGTCACAAAGACTTGAAGAAGGAATTACCAGATACAAGAGAAACAACTAAATTTCCAGTAAAACAAAAAGAGCCAATAACTATACAACCCATGAGTGCATGCCACAATTCCCAGAATATCCATTAAGCCCACAGAAACGGAGAGATTCAAAACTGGTCATGGTACCCTCCTAATTACTATCACCTTCGTTCCATAATCAAAACGTGCGACGAGAAGTACCCAAATTGAGCCATCAGACCATAGAGAGTCATCGTCCAGAGACAGTGCGACCAAAACTCCAAAAGTAGGCCAAGGAGTGTCAAGACTTTGTGCCATCCAATCCGAACAAGAAGGTCCACCTAAAAGGAAAAATCCTCTAACATGGTAGAACACGTTGCTCTGTAGCACCATGCCTAGTGCAGATGCAACTGATATCGCAAAGCCAAACTCCTGAGATAAACCAACTTCACCCGCACTCCACAGAACCACAAATAACAATGACGCCACCCAAGCCAAGGAAAAGGAGGGAAAACATACAACCTTAACTCCTTTCCCATAAGTTATGTACCCTCACCACTCCAAAGAAACAAGCCTGCATTTAAAACGATGAGATTTGTAGTACATCTTTCAACACTATCCACCAATTTTCTGCCATGCCATAACATGTTTGATCAATCTTTTGAGGGGCACATCTCACAAAGAGTACCCATTAACATTAATGATACCACCCATTCACAGAAAAATATTTCATTTTTTGAATGAAAAACATAATCAAAGAATAATACAAAATATTAAATTAAAACCAATCTTTGAAAGAATTCACTATCATTTTCAAATTTTTAATGTTCAACTCTCTCAATCATCTTACATAAGATATTTCATTATTTAGGCATAAACGAATAATAATACAAAATTATTTGAAGATGGAAAATAGTATGTTCGACTTCCCCATCTTTATCGTAGGTTATGCATTATAAATAATAAAAATAACATTTTATTTATTTATTGTGTGTAAACAACTATTTTCAAAATTATTTATTTTTTAAATATATTTTACTGGTTGAAGATTATACATTTTTGGATTGGACTATACTTTTTTGGATCGAGTTTTTTAATAAAATGATAATAAAGAATAAAGTATTTGTGAATTCTCTTTTAGGGAAGAAAACTAATTTTAGGAGGTGAAACACTTTACACTTTTCCAAATATAATTTATTGGTTGGAGATTGGTTATAAAAATTTTAAATATATTTTGTGATAAAATGATAATAAAGTATTTTATTAATATTTATTTATTAATTTAGAATGTTAAAGAAGTGTGAATTTTTTTAATTATTAAAAAAAAACCTAATTGTAAACAATCAAACGTCATCCCTCACACACATAATAGTTCTATTAAAATTTAAACTTAAATTGTGTCCATTGAAAAATTCCATCCCAACCACTAAACCATAATGTATATATGAATGAATTGATAAAAATTAAATCCATATTAAACTTTTAAGGAGTTCAAACCTATCTTAAAAACTAAACGTTGTAAAATTTGAAAAATTAACATTTTAATTATCATTTTTTAAATGAATGGTATACTTAATTTACCATTCCATTTAAGTTAATGAGGACTTCACCCAATACTCTTGGGCTACATATCCTGGTCCAGCCTTTAGTGGTGGCCTCTCTATTATGTCTTCAAGTGAAGTTCTTTTTACAACAGTGAACTCTATTTGAGCCTCACACACAACAGAATACAATAACAAAAGCTTACTTAAGCCTCTCAAGTTATCTATGAGTACAGAGACTCCCTTAATGCTCTCAATCTCTGTGCTAACTCTGTCTCGGTATTTACTTGCAATACTACTTCTCTGTTGCGCTCTCTGTCTATGGCTTTAAAGCCAATGCTGCTTGTTCATTTTGGTTCCTGTCTCTCGGTCTCCCCAGCCTCTGCACGCTTTAAATCCCTTTGCTAGCGTTATACCATCATTGCTTAATGCATGGAGAGGAGGTGGCCATGCATTCTGAAACATAAGAGTGTTGAGCGCCTCTACAACTCCTGCAATGGCCACGCTCTATTTTCACAGTGAAAATGCTTTTTCACAATGAAAGTCCGCCAAAACTCAATATCGTAGATTTTAAAAGTCCTTAACTATGATTCATTCCTCTATCGGGTCCGCCCATAAGTCAGTATCGCATATCAGAAGGCTCCATCCCTTTGTGGTTTGGAAATACAACGAAAATCATGAAAATACATTAAAAATGGCTCTGTTACGGGACTTGAAATTATATCAAATTTCCTTTGTAATGATATTGGGTCGGGCTCTCACATGGTGTATTGATATCGACCCGTCTACATAGTTCCGATGTGATGCGGCGATGCGATACATCGCAATTGCTCATTGCAATAACCCTTTCGCCATTGTAAGTGCTTTTGCAATCCCTTGATAGTGATCCCTTGATGTAATATGGGTCGTCGATCTGCGCACTTGATCGATGGTCCAGACTAAATCTGCCAATCGTCGTTGCATGCCTTATGTGGATCCCGCCAATTCCACCGAATGTCACCGCTGATTGCGATTTGCTAATCAGATCTAGACGTTGATCGGCCAGATCCGACGGCTCTGATTCAACGTTGCCTTAAAACTGCTGATACTTTGTTTTCATTGTTTTCACGAGTTTTGGGCCTCCCGATAGTGTTTCTTCGCCTTGCTAAGTGTGTTTCCTCTACGATAACTTTGATCTTTTTACAAGATTTTTGATCTTTGGCACGATTTTTAAAGGATTTATGAAGACTTAGAGGGCATTCTCGAATCCATTTGGATCATGGTTTCCCACTAAAAAGGCTTTTGGACCACCAAAAGTGGTTTTCAAGCATCACTTATGTGAGGATACAGTTGCCTCACTCACCCATTCTCTATCCATTTGACAATGTTGGGTTTTGAACCTTTGAGTCCAATTCTAAGGTACTCCACATCCCTTCTGTGCGTTGTCCTCACCTTCCTGTTTAGAACACTATCTTCCTGCAGCTCATTGAGGTATTCAGGCAACATATCATCAATGGAAGGCAATTGACTTTGCTCTTTAGGATATTCAATTAAAGAAGGTTCAAATAGTCTCAAATTTCCTGCATTTACTACTGAATAGATTCACATGTATGCTAGCAGATAAAGGCAGAAAGCGTTCTCACCAATTTTCTCAAGTACCTTAAAAGACCCATACCTTATTGGCTTCAGCTTCTTTCCTTGACTTTGCATTATGTCCTTGCTGATATATAGCCAGACTTGATCACCAACTTGGAAGCTGTGCTCCACTCGATGTTTATCAAGCTTTTCCTTGTATTTGGCTTCGCTCTTTTTCAAATGTTCCTGCACTTCCTAGTGAATTTCTTGGATCTATTTAGTGAATCTGGTTTCTTTGTCCACATTACTGTGTCCAGCAACTGCTATGCCTTTTTCAAAGACAAAATCCAAGGGAGACCTTGGTATAAAACCAAAATAGGTCTCAAAAGGAGATCTCTGTGTAGAAGAATGTTTAGCACGATTGTAAGCATGTTTCACATAACATTAGTGTTCATCCCAAAGCTTGAGATTCTTATTGCAATAAACCCTGAGCAAGTGGATCACTGTCCTGTTGACTACTTTTGTTTGGCCATTTGTCTGTAGATGAAAGGTTGTGCTTTTCTTCAGTTTGGTGTCCATTAATTCCCATAGACTTGACCAAAAACTCCCAACAAATCGGGAGTCTCGATCAAATACTATGGAAGTGGGTAACCAAAAATGCACCTAGACATGCTGAAAGAACAATTTCGTTGTTTTTTCAACTCTAATCTGCTTATTACAAGGTATTAAAATACACATTTTGCTGAATCTGTCCACAATAACATATAAATAGTCATGTCCCTTTCTAGATTTTGGCAATCCCTCAACAAAGTCCATGGAAACTCTTTCCCCAGGACGGGAAGGAACTAGCAGTGGAGTGTACAAGCCTAGTTTTCTATTGCTGGGCTTGCTTTTAGCACACATGGTACACCCTCTTACATACCTAGAAACTGTTTCATTCATTTTTGGCCAATAACAGTATCTTTGCAGTTGTGCAACTATTTTACTTACACCAAAATGACCTAATATCAGGGAAGTATGTGCCTCCCTAATTATGTTAATTCTCTCTGTTTATGGAATGCATAGCTTTCCCAAATGATACAAGAGTCGGTCCTTAACATAGTAATCCAATTCTTCTACCTTTTTACCATTACTTAAAGCTGCATATACATCTTTAAAGTCTATATCTTAAGCATGTTGTTTAATGTAGCTTTCATGCATTATTGAGTTATGCTTAAGTATAGTAGATGCATTTATGATTGGTCTGGACAACATATCTGCAACTTCATTGTGTGTGCCCTTTTTATATCTGATGACTAAATGAAATTGTTGTAGGAAACCCATCCACCTATAGTGTCTTGATTGTTGCAACTTAGTTTGTGAGAGTAAATATTGAAGTGGTCGATGATCAGTATGTATAACCGTTTATTTTCCCATTAAGTAATGTTTCTACTTTTTCACACTCTGGACTAAATTCTTTATCATATGTAGGATAATTAACTACTGCAGAATTAAAAGTCTTAGAATAGTAGCATATGGGTTTACCATGTTGCATCAACACTGCTCCCATGGCATAATCATTGGCATCTGTTTCGATCTCAAATGGTTGTTGATGATTTTGCAATGCTAGTACTGGTGCTATACTAATTTTCTCTTTCAATGTGTCGAGGGCTTTCTGCTATTTCCCTCCCCACTGAAAAACCTTGTTCAATCTTGTCAAAGCATGTAAAGGAGTTGCAATTAAAGAAAAATTAGCAATAAACTTTCTCCAATATTGTGCTGCTCCTAGGAGGGATCTATCTTCAATTCACCACCCCCTACAATATGACCCAAATAATTCAAATATTTTTTACCAAATTCACATTTTGATAATTTAACATAGAGATTTTCCCTTTTCAAAACATCTAAAGTCTGCTTCACATGCTTCAAATGTTCTTCCCATGTTCTCCTGAATACAAGAATGTCATCTAGATATACAATTACAAAATCATCAATAAAAAGACTGAGTACATCATTCATTACTCTCATGAAAGTGGCAGGAGCATTAGTTAAGCCAAAAGGCCTAACTAGCCATTCATATAGCCCTTGCTTTGTTTTGAAAGCAGTCTTCCATGCATCTTGCTCTTCTACTCTGACATGATGGTAACCACTATGTAGGTCCAACTTGGAAAAGTAAATAGCTTCCTTCAATTGATCCAATAGATCATCAATGCGAGGAAGGGGATAACAATTCTTGATCGTTATTTTATTCGGTGCTTGGTAATCAATGCACATCTTCCATGAACCGTCCTTCTTCTCACCAACACTATTGGAGATCTGCATGGTGATGTGTTTGGTCTTATGAACCCTTTCTCAAGTAGCTCTTGTACCTACTTCTTGATTTCTGCATTCTCTGAAGCGGATAACCTGTACATTTTGATGTTAGGCAATGGAGCATCTTGCTGCAAATTAATATCATGTACAATTTCCCTTTTGGGTTGTAGACCTTTAGGTCCTTGAAATAATATATTATATTTTGAAACAACTTTTTCTAAATCAGCTTGTTGTTTAGCATCATAGCCTTCAAATACATTGGTTTTATCAGGTTTATTTTCCTTTACAACCATCAGTAAAAAGTTCTTGCATGAATTTACAATCCTTTTCATCTGCCCTGAGTTTATGAGAGTATAATTGTTTTTGAGTTTGTGAGCTCTTACAATATATTCGATTTCGTCTTTAACAAGATGATACTTATTTTTAGCTCTTTAGAAGATGGCTTTTCTATCATACAAGTAAGGACTTCCTAAAACAATTCCACATATATCCAAGGGAATTATGTCCAACTCAACCTCATCTACAAATGTTGAACCAATGGCAAACCTAAGTTTACATTGTCTAGTCACTTGTAGCTTTGGTTTATCACATAACCAACCTAATGGATATGGCTTCTTGTGAGGCGTGGTTAGTAATCCCAACTTCTTTACAATTGCTTCAGAAATTAAGTTTACTTGTGAGCCACTATCAAATAAAGTATCAATTTTTTTATACTTGGAAATAAGTCTAATATGAAAAAGCTCATGTATTCTTCTCTCATTTTCTTCACTATCAATAGTTTGGGTAGAATTACTAGTAGATGCTTCATAGTTTTTACCTTGTATACATGTGGCTGTGATGGTTGTTTCGTCACCTGAGTCTGACCCCAAATATCTCTGAACAACAGCAACAACCTTCTTCTTCTTGTCATCGAACTTCTTGGGTTTCAACTCTAGATGCAAAGAGCAACAATGTTCATCATCATGTCCATCCTTCTTGTAGTGAGTGCATGAAGGTTTGGCCTTTTGTACAACATTTTTCTTCCTCTCTTTCCATTTCTGCTTCCTCTTTTCCTTGTTCTTACTTGTAGTGGGTTTTGATGATCCCCCAATTTCTGGGTTCACATCCTTGCCTCTAACCTCTAGTTGGGTAGCTTGAACAGATACCTCATCTATGCTAGTAGGGTTAAACATGAGAAAGGTGTGCCTCAAATAAATATGTAGACCACCTATATACTTCAGCAAAGTTTCTGGTAAGTCTAAAGAAATGCCTAGAATGAAAGCTCTATTTCTAAATTCTTGAGTGTACCTTTGTACACTTTGCCCTCTTAATTGGTGAAGATTTTTCCAACTCATCATAGCTTGCTGCATATAAGCTAGTGGATATAATTTTTCTTTAATTGCAGAAACAAATTTACTCTAGACAGAAATAATTTTACCATGCTTCTTCAAGTCAGCTTGTGTCTTGCCTTCCTACCATACCAAGGCAGTTCCTCCAAGGCGTAGGCTGGCCAGCTGAATTTTACTCCTATCTGAGTCAATATTTTGCACCCTGCAATACACATCAATCTGCCTAATCCATTTATCTAAATTCTCTACATTTAACTCTCCATCATATATTGGAAAATCAAATTTAACATCTAATTTAATCAAAGATGTTTTCTTCTTTGTATTTTCAGGGCTATCGGGAGGTGTGGATAGAGGAGCCTTTTTTCCTTTTCTTTTTCCTTCAAAATGGCCATCTATAAGAAATTATTTTGTTCCTTTGTCTTGTTTGGAAGTTGAAGAATTTTCACTTCGATCTTTCTTAAATTCTCTATACATTTCTTCTACCATGGTTCTCATGGTCATGCAACTGTCCATGAACTGAGAGTCTGATTCCAAGGGAATTTCTTCTGTCATTTTCCTCTTAGGATATACTCTACCAATTTCTGGGTTAGTTTCAACTAGTTGTCCTTCTCCTAATTTGAGATTTGACCTAGTTAGCATTCACAAATAGTCCAGCACAAGCTTGTCTAACCTTAGCAACCTAAAGCTCTGATACCACTTGATCTGATAATGAGATCTAAGACAACAATAAGGTATTACAGACTTATGTGCCTGGATTAGTCTATGTCATTTTATGCAATGAATCGATAAGATTGCGAAATGCATAGACAATGAAGAAGTAAATAGAACATAATAGAAAACACATAACACAAAAAATTTAATGAGGAGTTCACCCAATACTCCTAGGCTAAATCTCCTCGTCCAGCCTTCAGTGGTGGCCTCTCTATTATGTCTTCAAGCAAAGTTCTTTTTACAATAGTGAGCTCTATTTTAGCCTCACACACAATAGAATACAATAACAAGAGTTTACTTGAACCTCTCAAGTTCTCTATGAGTACACAGACTCCCTTAATGCTCTCTGTCACTATGCTAACTCTGTCTCGGCATTTGCTTGCAATACTGCTTCTCTCCTGCGCTCTCTATCTATGGCTTTAAAGCCAATGCTGCCTGTTTGTTTCGGTTCCTGTCTCTCGGTCTCCCCAGCCCCTACACGCTTTGAATCCCTCTTCCAGCGTTATACCATCATTGCTTAACACATGGAGAGGAGGTGGCCACCCATTCTAAAATGTAAGAGTGCCACGGGCCTCTACAACTCCTGAAATGGCCACGCTTTGTTTTCAAAGTAAGAATGTATTTTCACAGAGAAAGTCAGCCAAAATTCAATATCTCAGACTTTAAAAGTCCTTAACTATGATTCATTCCTCTATCGGGTGTGCCCACAAGTCGCTATTGCATATCGAAAGGCTTCGTCCCTTTGTGTTTTGGAAATACAATGAAAATCGCAAAAATACATTAAAAACGGCTCTGTTATGGGACTTCAAATTATATCAAATTTCCTTTATAATGCTATCAGGTTCGGTTGTCGCATGGTGTATTGATATCTACCGCTCTGCATAGTTCCGATGCGATGCGGCGATGTGATATATCACAATCGCTCATCACAATAACCCTTTTTCCATTGTAAGCGCTTTTGCAATCCCCCGATAGCGATTTGTCGATGTAATATGGGTCGTCGATCTGCGTGCTTGATCAACGGTCCAGATTAACTCCACTAATCATCGTCGCATGCCTTATGTGGATCCTGCTGATTTCGTTGAATGTCACCGCCGATTGCGATTCACCGATCGGATCTGGACCGTTGATCGGCCAAATCCGATGGCTCTGATTCAACGTTGCCTTAAAACCGCTGATACTTTTTTTCTTTGTTTTCACGAGTTTTGGGCCTCCTGATAGTGTTTCTCTGCCCTGCTAAGGGTGTTTCCTTTGCGATAACTTTGATCTTTTTACAAGATTTTTGATCTTTGGCACGATTTTTAAAAGATTTATGAAGACTTAGAGGGCATTCTCGGATCCATTTGGATCAAGAAATCACCATGTACACTGAAATCAATCCATATAGTGAAAAAAATATTCTTCTCTCTCTCCCCCCTCCATATATATATATATATATATATATATATATATATATATATATATATATATATATATATATATATATATATAGATAGATAGATATATATATATTCCCTCCATCTCTATCTCTCTATCTCACCCCCAAAAATACACACTCTCTCCATCTCTCCCTTTTCACTCCCTCCCTCTCTCTCCACTTTTCTTTCTCTATCTCTTTATTCTTCCCTCCATTTCTCCCCTTCCAACTCCATCCCTTTATCCCACACTCTCCTCCTCTCTCTTGCCCTTCCTCTTTGTCCATTTCTCTCCCACCTCCCTATCTTCCCCCCCATCTCTCTCTCTCTCTCTCTCTACCCTCCAATCCTGTCACTTTATCCCTCCCTCTCTCCTTCTTTCTATCCCCTCTCCATACTTCTATCCCCTCTCCATATTTGTGTCTCCCTCTCTCTCTCTTAGCCTTATCTCATTCTCTCATTCCTCTCCTTCTCTCTCTCTTCATTCCTCATCTCCCTTCTAATTTAGTTTATCTCGTCGAGTGTAAGAAATCAAGTAGGATTAGAAATCACCATATACACCAGAATCAATGCATCTAATCTAAAAAATCTTCTACCCTCTCCCCCCCCATCTATATCTATATTTCCCTACATCGCTCTTTCTTTGTCTCTCTATCTCACCCCTCCCAAACACACATTCTCTCTCTCTCTCCCTCCATATCTATCTATTTCTCCCTTTCTTTATCTCTCTCTGCATTCCTCTCTTCACCTTCTATTTGTATCTCCATCTACCTCTGTCTCTCTTTTGTATTTCTATATCATCCCCAGAACATACACAATATTTCTCCATATATATCTATCTCTCCCTCCCTCTTCCTCTCCTTATCTCTCGCTCTTCCCTTCTCTCCCTCTCTCGCCCTTTCTATCTCTCTTCCCTCCTGATACCCTCTCTCTGTCTCTCTCCATCTCCCTTATCACTCCCCCCCCTCTCTCTCTCTACCTTTCTCTTGTTGTGTCTTTCTTCTTACCTCTCACTCTCTCCCTTCCTCTCTCCTTTTTTCTCTCACGTCCTCACTCTTTTCCTTCCTCTCTCCCCTTTTCTCTCCCACCTCCCTCGATCTCTCTCTCTCTCTCATTATCTCCCTCTCATTATCTTCCTCCCTCTCTCTCTCTTTCCCCCCCCCCCCCCCCCCTCTCTCCATCTATCCTTCTTTGTCTCTCTATCTCACCTGCAAACATACACACTCTCTCTTGTCACTCCCTCTCTCTCTTTTTCTCTCTCCACTTTTATCTCTCTTTGTCTTTTTTCTTCCCTCCTTCTCTCTCCTTCCAACTCCATCTCTCTATCCCTCCCTCTCTCCTCCTCTCTCTCAAATCCCCTCTCTCGTCCTTTCTTTCTCTCCCTTTCTACCAATCCCTCTATCCCTCCACCTATATCACTATGTCTTTGTTCTTCCCTCCCATATATATCTAGAGTAAATATATATCATGATATATTATAATATAATAAATTTAATATTACATTAAATTTAATATTGTATTAATTAAAATTTATTAAGTTTAATAATATTTATATTATAATATATTAATATTAATATTATATTTAATAATAATATTAATTAGATATCATTTTTGGGATTCAACTGCGTTAAGTAAGTCATTCAAACGTATGACCATTTCCATGAGAGGTAGTCGTAACTGACTAATTTCTCATGATTTTTGAATAGTTCACTTAGCACTCATTGCATCGGGTGATGCTCACAGGGGTGAAGAAGTGGGATTGAAACTAGTGAAATGTGGAGAACGAATCACATAGCATCAATCATCACTTCCGGGGCTTGCACCCGGTAACCAGGACTTCCCAGGAGGTCACCCATCCCAGAACTCCTCTGGCTCAAGCGCGCTTAACTGTGGCGTTTTTCCCACAATCAAGCCCACTTAGCTTGCTACCCCATTTGCAAAACCTTAGCAAGTATTGTGCCTCATGAACCATTCAATTAGAGATCCCTTGACTCTTTTTGAATTTAAGTATGGGGGATTACGCAGTGCATTATATTAGATATCATTTTTGGGATTCAACTGCGTTAAGTAAGTCATTCAAACGTATGACCATTTCCATGAGAGGTAGTCGTAACTGACTAATTTCTCATGATTTTTGAATAGTTCACTTAGCACTCATTGCATCGGGTGATGCTCACAGGGGTGAAGAAGTGGGATTGAAACTAGTGAAATGTGGAGAACGAATCACATAGCATCAATCATCACTTCCGGGGCTTGCACCCGGTAACCAGGACTTCCCAGGAGGTCACCCATCCCAGAACTCCTCTGGCTCAAGCGCGCTTAACTGTGGCATTTTTCCCACAATCAAGCCCACTTAGCTTGCTACCCCATTTGCAAAACCTTAGCAAGTATTGTGCCTCATGAACCATTCAATTAGAGATCCCTTGACTCTTTTTGAATTTAAGTATGGGGGATTACGCAGTGCATTATATTAGATATCATTTTTGGGATTCAACTGCGTTAAGTAAGTCATTCAAACGTATGACCATTTCCATGAGAGGTAGTCGTAACTGACTAATTTCTCATGATTTTTGAATAGTTCACTTAGCACTCATTGCATCGGGTGATGCTCACAGGGGTGAAGAAGTGGGATTGAAACTAGTGAAATGTGGAGAACGAATCACATAGCATCAATCATCACTTCCGGGGCTTGCACCCGGTAACCAGGACTTCCCAGGAGGTCACCCATCCCAGAACTCCTCTGGCTCAAGCGCGCTTAACTGTGGCGTTTTTCCCACAATCAAGCCCACTTAGCTTGCTACCCCATTTGCAAAACCTTAGCAAGTATTGTGCCTCATGAACCATTCAATTAGAGATCCCTTGACTCTTTTTGAATTTAAGTATGGGGGATTACGCAGTGCATTATATTAGATATCATTTTTGGGATTCAACTGCGTTAAGTAAGTCATTCAAACGTATGACCATTTCCATGAGAGGTAGTCGTAACTGACTAATTTCTCATGATTTTTGAATAGTTCACTTAGCACTCATTGCATCGGGTGATGCTCACAGGGGTGAAGAAGTGGGATTGAAACTAGTGAAATGTGGAGAACGAATCACATAGCATCAATCATCACTTCCGGGGCTTGCACCCGGTAACCAGGACTTCCCAGGAGGTCACCCATCCCAGAACTCCTCTGGCTCAAGCGCGCTTAACTGTGGCGTTTTTCCCACAATCAAGCCCACTTAGCTTGCTACCCCATTTGCAAAACCTTAGCAAGTATTGTGCCTCATGAACCATTCAATTAGAGATCCCTTGACTCTTTTTGAATTTAAGTATGGGGGATTACGCAGTGCATTATATTAGATATCATTTTTGGGATTCAACTGCGTTAAGTAAGTCATTCAAACGTATGACCATTTCCATGAGAGGTAGTCGTAACTGACTAATTTCTCATGATTTTTGAATAGATCACTTAGCACTCATTGCATCGGGTGATGCTCACAGGGGTGAAGAAGTGGGATTGAAACTAGTGAAATGTGGAGAACGAATATTAATCTTTCAAATTAAATAATATTAATATGAATATTAATCTTTCAATATTAGATTTAATAATTTTTTTACATGACATGATAACCAAATTTATAATAAAACTACATCAAATGAATATTTTAATATTACCAAATATTTATGCTTATAGATATTTTAATATATGCATAGGATATAGTTTTCCTTTTAAAGATTTATTTTACAAATAATTAATGAAAAGAAATACTAAAAGATTTTGGATTCTTTGTGTTGAATTAACCTTTTTACTTTGATTTAAGAAATGGTAGTGACTTTAGTAAACAATATAGATGTTTTAAATTTTACATAATTTGGAATTTTAATGTGGTAAATTCTTTTGTTGAAGGTAAATTTATGATCCATTCAAATTCAATGTATATGATAAAGAATGAACTATTAAATGCATGAGATAATTGTATTGTAGTTTTTTTTATCTATATGATTATTTTCATTTTTGTTTAGGGCGGACATTATTTTTTTCTATTTTTGTTATTATTTATTCGACGGATGGACATAAACATTTTTAGATTTCTAATTTTTTATTTTTATGTTGGCCGACATTAGCTAAAATTTAGCTTTGAGCACAGACATACTTACACATTGGGGTCATATTGGGTTGTAGAATGCCCCTAACGCAATAAGATATAAAATAGGATATATAATGATGATGATCATGATTAACTTCCACTAATATTTATATGGTATATAGGACCTTAAGAAAGTAAGAAATTAATTAAAATTATTTAATATTTTATTTCTATGCTAAAATAGAAGTGAGGGAAGCCCTCCCAAATCACCATAGTCTTACTGAGTTAAAAGGTCATGAAGGTTGGTAGTTTAACACATATTTTGAAAATTAGATCTAATGTGAGTATAAGATGGACAATTTAAGAGGAAGTGTTTTGTATCTTCAATGCAATCTAAGAGAAAATATTTTTCAACTTCAATCCTCCTAGGACCACATAGGTGACAAACTCTTTCATCCCATGGTGTTTTGGAAATTGACCAAACTCAATTTCACTATGAAACTCATGAGAATTAGTTCTAATCTTGGTAGTCCATTTTCTTCTTAACACTAACATAGAGATAAATTTGGTTTTGGAGATTTGGGTTTATCGTCTCCTTATAATACACTAATTTCCTTTTTTATTTTCCTATAATTCCTCCTTGAATTAGAAAGTAATAATATTTTTAATATTATCTGAATTTTGTGAGATGATCTCCTCCTTTATTCCTCAATGTTCTAGGCAAGAAGGGCATCCTTAAGCCACCCTCCCTTGAGTTGAAAGTGGAGGTTTTTTCTAGTGTTAGAAGCAAATTTTAGAAGCTTCTTGACATCGGATGTTGTACAACTTCTGATACATATGATATCTAGTCATACCTATATTTTCAATAAGGTAAAGGCTTGTTTCAATTAGGAGGATAGGGAAGGGAGTATTCCTTTTAATCTTGAGGTTGTAGCTTATATACTGTATTTGGATTTGTTCAAGCTTCCTTCACGGCTCTTTGCATACACTGCAACCCCAAATTTGCATTCATATAAAGTAAGGGGAGTGACAAGAGTCTCAAACATTAGAATTTTTTTATCCTAGATCCAAAGACCCCGGCACTTGCAACTATTTTCAAGCCCATAGTAAGCTTTCCAACCTACATTTATCATTTTCTAAATGTCATAATTCTAATTGAGCTTATGATGAATGCCAATTCCCAAATATTTGTATAAAAGAACTTCAAAAAATTGTTATCATAAATAAAAATATCATAAGTGGTTCCTTTGAGCTTTAATTATCATGAATTATGAATTTAGTTTTATCTGTATTTGCAATCATATCTATTTTGGAACACAAAACATAGAGAATTCTAACTTGCCAAAAAGACAATACTATCCATATAAAAATAAAGATCTATTAAATTTATTTATATATTATTTAGGTATTAAAAAATAAAATAATATATAATACACTAAAAAAAGTATTTTCAAGCATCAAATTATAAATTTATGTTAAAATATAAAATATTGATTACTTATAACATTTTAATATATTCTTTAAAAATAAAAATGAAAATATAACATTTTAATATATTCTTTAAAAATAAAAATGAAAACATTAAATTATTAAGAAAACAAAATTTTATAAAATATAATTTCTGTGTATATATAAAATTATAATTATTTAAGAATAAATTTGAAAAATGATAAAATTTAAAAATAAATATTAATTACGTTAATTAATTAATTAATTTAATTATTTTAAAATAAAATATATATCAAAAACAATTTAAAATAAAATATGCAGAGCATGCAGGGAACCCACGGGAGCACGCGCAGGACTTTATCATAGAGTCCAGTGGATGCCATATTACCACAAGATTAGAATTATACGATTGTCTGAACAACTGCAAAATGTCTACCAGAAGATGGACCACTCGGTCCTTCTTGCGCTGTGACTCGCAGCCGATGACCCCAAGTTACGACTACTTCACTCGCCTTTTCTTGCGTTCTGTGTCTCTGAATACTTGGCAATAAGTTGAGAACAAAAGCGCTCTGAACCCTGGTAGGCTCAGCAAATAGGGACCACGAAATTTATGACCTTATCACCTCTTTCTTTTAATTTTTTTAATTTATTATTTGAACGATGGAAGTGACATGGGCCCAGCAATTCCCGCGTTGAGGACCCATGACCTATAGTTTGGTCTGGACGAACCTTTTTTCCCGAGAAATTCTTTCCTGAGTGTTATAAGTCGATTATTGTCTTTTCTTAAGTATTATTTTCTCATAAAGTGGAAGGAAAATGTAAAGGAAAGTATTATTTTAATGAAAACTTAATGCATTAAACATCTCACCACCAATCACTTTTAGTGGATCCGTCACGGATTGAGTAGAGATCACATATTTCAAAAGTGGAGAGATTAGTGGAGATCACATATTTCAAAAGTGGATTTTTTTTGTCGTATTGTGGAGAGGATTGACATAAAGATTTTTATTAAATATTTTGATGCTACAATTATTTGTTAATATATATATATTAATTTTTATTTTTTTGAAGGGTTAAAATTTTAATTTAAAATATATATATATATATATATATATATATATAATTTATATATATATCTATATATATATTAATTTTTTATTTAGATAATTTGTATTTTTTACTCAAATAATTATATTATTAAGTAAATCTAGCTTAAATATAAAATTTAAATTAAGGTAAACTTACTTACCAATAATGCTTTTTTAAATGATTAGCAAAATTTTAATGTTTAATTATCTTATTTAAGATATTTTATTTTTTAAACTAATGGTGGCATGTCACTGTTTTTAGCATAAATGAATATTATGCATATAGGGTTTAGTTTGTTTAGTTAGAATGATATGTTACTTGTCTAATAAAAAAAACATCTTATAATACCATAAACAAATAATACAATAAAGTTCCAAAATATTAACTACATTAAGAAAAACATCCTTATAAATAGTTAACAATACAAACACTAAAAATAGAAAAGAGTGATTGCATATGTCATACAAGATATTATGCATAGTCAAGCTTTTCAAGATCAATTCAATGAGTTTTGAAAAAAATAATCAAAGCATAAATTGAATGGATAATGATGGAGCATAAATATATTTATTTAACTTTACAACTTATGTTATGCCAGCCCCTTATTGTCATGGTATATTTTTTTGGCCAAGGATAGGTGTCAAGTGATAACAATAGATGCATAGAAAATGTGAGTTGTTTTGCAAGAAGCAAAGAATTGTGAATTTCTTTTCACTAAAATTGTAATATGTATTTAGGTTAATTTGAGTAAAAGTGTTTATACTAAAATGATTATCTAAATTGCAAATTACACGCAATCAAAATGTATATTAATT
This sequence comes from Pinus tabuliformis, assembly GCA_031772625.1. Taxonomy (NCBI): domain Eukaryota; kingdom Viridiplantae; phylum Streptophyta; class Pinopsida; order Pinales; family Pinaceae; genus Pinus; species Pinus tabuliformis. The sequence continues at coordinate 281,151,820 of CM062806.1, read as the reverse complement.
TTTATTTATTTTTTATTTGTAAAGTTTATCTTAACAATGATTAGTTGTATTTAGAAAAGAATAAAAAAACTCTTATTTGTAGAAAGATGGGAAATAAAAAGGCCCAATCCAATTTTGTAAAATATGAGGAAAACTAGTTGTATTTAAAAAAAGAAAAAAAAGGTAAAAAACTCCTCTTGGTAGAAAGATTGGAAATAAAAAAAAACCAATTGAATTTTGTAAAATGTGAAAAAAACATTCAATTCGAGTATCTTTCGTATATGTTAAAAAATACCATTAATTTTATAGATCCTCTAAAGGTTAATTGTATAATTGTTTATTACAAATAGAAATTGAAGATGCATGAGAAACAATAATGAAAATTAAAGAGAATATGCACCATATTATCTATTCAAAATAAAATAAATGAAATATTTATTTAATAAAAATTCAAAGCTTCAAATATAATAACTCTATTATTTTAAACCATAGCAACTCTATTATTTTATTCCAACTTTTTCTGAATGCTCTATAATTGAAGAATTCAAATAAATTCGTTCCCATCGAAAAATTGTTTGCACCATAGATGGAAAGGAAAACGAGTTCACTTGGCCTAGGTTGAACTCGTTTTCCTTTCTATCTCTGTCTCTCAAAATATTTATTTTCTTAATCTTGATTTTTTTAGAAAGTGGAAAGGAAAACGACCAGGGAAGTGGTTGGAATTTCATTTCAATGAAGACGTAGTGCATTAATCATTCTCACCCAAGCTTTATCTTTAGTGCACTGTTAGTGGATCCCGCCCTGGATTGAGTAGACACCACATATTTCAAAAGTTGGATTCTTTTGGTTTCCGAAAGCCTCTTTTATCATATTATGGAGAACAACTCCCATGGATTGACATAAAGTTGAAAACAACCGTTTTAATAAGTATTTTGATGGGACAATTATTTGTAGGATGAGACTTAATGTTTTTGCATTTTTAAGTGGTAAAACTTCAATTTTAAATTTGCAAAAAAATATATACATATTAATTTTATTTATTTACTTGGCATGGGTAAGTGTTTGTTTGTATTTACTTAATTAAAAATATAAATTTTTAATATTTTTTTTTTAAATGTTAAATTTATTATTTATTTTTTAATATTTTTTTTGATGTATAAAAATATGTTAATAATCTAATATGTAAAAGTATTTAATAAAAGTAAAAATATTTTTTATAAATTACTAAAAAAATCATTTTAAGTGGTATACTTTTTCTTAATAATTATTGTTATTATTTATTATATTATATTTATTATATTTGAAAGATAATACTCTAGTAATTACATTATTAAATTTCAATTAAATATTAAATCACTAACATGTAAATGGACAATTACAACTAAATTAACGTAAACACACTTGTTCATCATTCATTAATATTATTCATTTTAAATAATTAAGTTAAAACCATAGTTTCAAAAAGTTTTATATTATTTTCAAATTTTTAATGTTTAAGTTTTTTCATCATACTTAAAATATTTCATTTTTTTTTCAACTATGAAGAGAAGCTTTCTATTAATAAAAAAGGAGGTATATCACACATACACATTATCAATACAAACACCATCATAAAAAGAAGAACCATTTACACCCTAGAGGACAACATTACAGAGCTAAAATTAGACCATTATCATTTTTAGTAGACCATGCCGCCATTGGCTAGGGAAAGTATAAACACAACAAGAAATAACAAAAGTATGTACCAAATCCAGCAGTGCTCATGCCAACTACTTGAGGCCACAAAGACCTGAAGAAGGAATTACGAGATACAAGAGCAATAACAAACTGCCAACAAAACAAAAAGAGCCAATAACTAAACAACCCATAAGTGCATGCCACAATTTCCAGAATATCCATTAAGCCCACGGAAAGGAAAAGATCCAAAAATGACCATGATACCCTCTCAACCAATATCAACTTCATGCCATAATCAAAACGTGCAACCAGCAAGTATCAAGATTAAGCCATCAGACCATAGAGAGTCATCATTTAGAGACTGTGCAACCAAAACTCCAAAAGGAGGCCAAGGAGTGTCAGCACTTTGTGCCATGCAAACCAAACGAGAAGTTCCACCTAAAAGGAAACATCCTCTAACTTGGCAAAACATGTTGCTCCATAGCATGCAGACACAATTCATATCATAGAGCCAAACTCCCGAGATAAACCAACTTCACCCACACTCCACAAAACCACAAATAAGAGTGATGCCACCCAAGCCAAGGAGAAGGAAGGCAAGCATACAACCTCACCTCATTTCCCACAAATTAGGTACCCTCACCACCCCAAATACACAGACCTTCATTTAAATCAACTAGACTTGTATTAAATCTTTCAACACCCTCCACCAATTTTCTACCATGCCATAATAGGTTTGATCCATCTGTTCAGAGGGTACATCTAACAAAGAGTCTCCATTAACATTAGCAATACCACCCATCACAGAAAAATATTTCATTCTTTAAATTAAAAAATATAATAAAGAAATAATACAAATTATTAAATTAAAACCAATCTATGAAAGAATTCACTATCATTTTCAAAAATTTACATAAGATATTTCACTCTTTAGACATAAAAGAATAATAATACAAAATTATTTGAAGATAAAAATGAGTATGTTCAGCTTCACCATATTTATCATAGGTTATGTATTATAAATAATAAAAATAACATTTTATTTATTTATTGTGTGAACCATTATTTTTAAAATTAATTAAATTTTAAATATATTTTACGAGTTGAAGATTATAATTTTTGGATTGAATTTTTTAATAAAATGATAATAAAGAATAAAGTAAGAGTGAATTCTCTTAGGGAAGAACACTGATTTTAAGAGGTGAAACACTTTTTCTCATACACTTTTTCAAATACAATTTATTGGCTAGGGATTGATTATAAATCTTAAACACCTTCTTTCACACATAATGGTTCTATTGAAATTGAAACCTAAATTGTGTTTATTGAGAAACCTCATCCCAACTGCTAAACAAAAATTAAATCCATATTAAACTTTAAATAGATGAATTGATTAAAATTAAATCCAGATTAAACTCGAAATAGTTCAAACTTCTCTTAAAAATTAAACACCGTAAAATGGTAAAATTTGAAGAATTAATATTTTTTTAATGATTGGTATACTTAATTTACCTTTTCATTTTAGTATACACCACCTGTAGGTTGGTCTGCACGAACCTACCTTTTCTTCTTGTAGTCAAGATATCATGGATGACCACTTGTATAGTTTGACATAAAGACATGTCATAATTTACATAGGAGGTGTTTTCATAAATTATTTTCTAAATGTTATAAGTTGATTATTTTAAGAAATTCTTTTTTTTGATGTTTGTTATTTTTAGAAAGTGGAAGGAAACTTACCGGGGTAATGGTTTGAATTTTCATTTAAAAACTATATTTTACTAAGCATCTCACAACTGACTGCCTTTACCTTTAGTGGGTCCCACACGAATGGAGTAGATATCACATATTTCAATAGTGGATACCTTTGTTGGAACAAGTGCTATATACATAAAGACGAGAAAATTAGTCATATCAATATTTTTACTTAAACAAAATGAAGAATATAATTAAAAAAATTAAATATATATTTTGAAATTATTAAATACTTAATATCTATTTATTTTAGATTTTTTATAAAATTATATTTCAAATATTTTATTTCAATCAACTAATTAAAAAATCAAATTTATTTGACCAAGTGTAATTACAATATATTTTTCCTATAACGGGTTTAATAAGTATTTTAATATTGTATTTTTATTTGTTTTTAGTATTTTAATTTATGATTATTTTTTTGAAGTATATTTTATAATTTAATTTATCTAAATTTTGGAATTATAATTTTTTCTTATAAATTCTTTATTTATTTTTTGTAAGTATAGGTAGTGCTTTTCTTTTCTATTTATAAAAACCAACGAGACCAAATACATCGTTTTGGTGGCCTCAACTTGCCTCGAAGGGAAATCAGGTTTGTTGGCCACCTTAGTTTGCTATAAGCATTCCAAAAATAGAATTTAACGAGTCTTTCCATTCTGGCTATATGCACAATACAACTGAAACTACCCATTAAGCTACTGTCATGCATAAAACTATGAAAATAAAAGGTTCACAAAAAAACACTTAAGGGACTCAAGAGAATCATTCCTTCCTGATGCCTGTATTCTGGTCCATGTCCATGGGAGCATCCATTTGTTCATCCTTACTTGGGTCTGTGCGATCCATCCGAGACAACAACTGATGCATCTCCTCCAATTTGTTGTTCTGCTTGATCATGATAACCTGGAAGTTTTTCATTTCTTTCTGCATATTTGGTATGCCATTTGCAATCTCCACCATTTCCTTCGCCACCTGTTCTAGAGCCTTTTCCAGGAGGCGCTTTAATACCCAATAGATATTTAGAGACTTCCTATACAGAGTCAGCCTTCCCCGCATATTCCTCGGATCTCTAATCATTTCAACCCATTCTTCTATCTCTGATTTAGATTGTTCCTCCAATACATTGGTTTCCATGTCTTGAATGATTCAGTGAATGTCTTCACTCGTACCTTCTCGATACACTCTTGCCGCTTCTTGCACTACTGTCAAGGTGGACCTTCTCCCTCTGCTCTGGTTACTTGGGGAACCTGTTGGCCGACTCTCCTGATTCCCTTGCCTTGGTCGCCCACGGCCTCCATGTCCTCTGCCACAACCCGGACACGCCATCCTATTTTCTACCTTCTCCTGTTGATAGTTATCAATCACAGGGGTCAGATTTTTAAGTTTCTCATCAATGTCTTCCACCACAATTTTCGATATGGTTGTTCCTCTGCTTTTGCTACAGTCACCAGCCTTTTTTTGGGTTTGACGTTGTTCGTTATTTCGAGGATACAGGAGGCGTATAAGACCCTCTGTCATGCAGATCAATTTTTGGGTTAAGGACATGATTTTCGAATCCCCTTTTTCAGACTTCCCCTCTGCTTTTACAGTGGATTGTTTGACATAGTCTCCCAAGTTTCTTCCTAGATTGTGCTCCCGACTACAATTCCCCCATTCATCGAGAATCCCCCCCCGATTTTGACCCAATTGCCCCTCACAATGTATCGCTGAGTGAAGGGCGATCTCACTCCAGCCCTTTTCTTCCTCAGGGGCTTCACAAATATTAAATTTTTCCATTTTACCTACTAACACAGAGAAAAGGAATGCAGGGATCTCAAGTTTAACATACCCGGAATTGCTAACCTCCTTGATGGCTCCTCCTGGCTGCGCTGTGCTCTGCTCCTCCTTCGTCCCACTTAGATTACCCCTTCTTCTATACTCCACCACCTTCATATAATTCCTCTTCACCAACCTTCTCACTCTTCCACTACCGCCGCCACTACTACTAATCTTCTGCATTCCACCTTCCCCACTCCAATTTCTTGAGACTTGCACTATCCTAATAATCATTGTTTTGGTTGGAAGGGCGGCTTCGTACCTATGGTTATGCCCGTCTATCCTTCCATGATCATAATCACTCCTGCCACCCTCACCTACCTTATTCCACATCCCGATCGGGAGCCATCTGTCTCTATTGCCTTTGAGTCATGTCTTCATGATTATCTTGGTTTAGAATCGTTCTTAGCTATTCTAATTCTAAGTCCTCTGAATGCATAGTCCATATATTATGCATTTTCCTTCCCTGTTCCTGGAAACCCCAGTTCGCAAGATAATCTGCTGCTCTGTTAGCCTCTCTTCTAACATGCTTAATGATCATATATTCAAATATTCTTAGGATACTTTCTAGTTCTTGGATTAGACTGGCCGTTCTCCAACTTTGCGTAACTTTGTCCCATGGGGTCCCATTGTTAAGTTTTTTGAGTATTTGTATGACCATTAGGGAATCCCCTTCCACTTCTAGGTTATTATATCCGTTTCTGATTGCTATCTTTAATCCTTGATGTACTGCCATCAATTCAGCTTCATTGTTACTCATAGTGCCTCCATTATCTGAGTAAGTCCATTTTGTCCTGCCTTGATCGTCCCTAAAAATACCTCCAATCCCACTGGGCCTGGGTTTCCTTTAGAGGCTCCATCGAAGTTTAACTTTATGAATCTAGCCATGGGGCGAGAGAAGTGCATGGTGCCATTATATCCTTTCCTGGGTTCTTTCCACATCTGTGGGGCCACCATCCCTTGATGTAGGTTTAGCTTCCATAAAATCTGATTTTATTCTGGCGTCGTTTCCCAATCTTCTCCATTCCAAGTATCCGCAAGTATAGTCTCACGAATATGGCTCAAGGTTTTTCCCCAGATTTGGTCTTTTGTCATCTCTTTGTTTTGGAAAATTCTTATATTTCCTTCTTTCCAGATCATCCACATGTTCATCCCTACTGCTAGGCTCCAAGCTCATCTTACCACCAGGTGCGTAAAATGTCCTCCTCCCCAGATTTTAATAGTGTTTTTAATGCTCTGTTGATCTCTGTGGGTTTTTCTAAAGAGCATCCTGACCTCTTCCCACTGTTGTTGAGTTTCTTTACATGAGTTTAGGAGGTGTTCGTTCGTTTCTTGTTCTTGTTTGCATAGAATACATCTGGGGGACTCGTGTATGCCTCTCTTTTGGAGTTGGTCCCAGGTCAGGATGCGACCTTTGCTTACCAACCAACGGAAGTGTGCCACTTTTGGCAACCAATTCCTATTCCATATTTGTTTCCAATTTACTATCGTATCCTTTGGTTCTTTGGGAATTAAAATATGATAAGCTTCTTTAATTGAAAAATTTCCTTTTATTGTGTGTCCCCATCTCAGAATGTCTGGTCCATATCTTATAGGTATTCTCCTTGTCTACATTTCCTTTTGGTATGACTCCCTTTGTTCCCCATCGACTTGATCCATCCATTCTTCCGGATTCTTTTAGATTCTCCATACTTCATCTTGGCTCCCCATTTTCCAGAAGTCCCTTACCAAATTCATTCCCCTCTCATCTACTTTTTGGCATATATTCGATAGGGCTTGTAGTCCATTCAGTCTTTCTCTTTGCTGCTAGGCCTCCTCCCAAAACCTGGCTGAGCTACCATCCCTGATTTCCCAGAAAGCATGCCTAGTTATTATTTCTTTGTTTAGATTGGCTAAATTCCAGATTGTCGACCCTTTCGATGTATCCCTTATTCTTAATATTTCCTCTGGTTTTGTAGGCATATTATATTTTTTTGTCCATATTCTTTTCCATAGATCGTTTCCTCCTCTCATCCAATGCCACCATAGCTTAGCACCCATTGCTTGATTCAGGATATAGGGATCTCTAAGTCCTAATCCTCCCTCTGTCTTGCTTTTCACTAAATCCTTCCATGATACTAAAGACCATTTCCTTTGATCCTTCAGACCCCCCATATGAATCTTTTGAAGATTTCTACCATCTTTGTACACACTCCTTTAGGGGCAGCCATTATCGATAGTTGATATATTGGAATTGATTGAAGGAATGCCTTAACTAAAACAACTCTGCTCATCAAATTCAAAGTTCTAAAAGACCAGTGAGTTAGTTTCCTAGCAATTTTCTCAATGGTTTGTTGCCAATTTGACACCCTTAGGGGATTCAGGGCTAACTGCGTTCCTAGATATCTTGTTGGGAGTTCTCTTGATCGAAATCCCAGAGTTCTTGTTAATTTTTTTTTGATATTTCTAGCAGTGTTGAAAAAATAAGTGCAAGACTTGTCGTTGTTGATTTGGGTACCTGAAGCTGTCATAAAAAGGTCTAAAATTGCTTTGATTCTGCGGGCTTCTCTGAGAGACACATTACAAAACAACATAATGTCATCTACAAATTGCTGATGAGTAATAGGAAGGTTGTTACCCCATATTTGTATTCCCTTGAGCTTTCTTTCTCTTACTTCTTTTTTGATGTACCTACCTAGGCCTTCTACAACTATGATGAACAAGAAAGGCGACAAAGGATCCCCTTGTCGAAGTCCTCTAGACACTTTAAAAGGCTGGGAGGGGGTTCCATTCACAAGTATGGAGAAATTGGTTGAGGAGATCATGGTAGAAATCCATTCGACCCATCTATTGCAGAAGCCAAAAGCCCTTAAAACTTCTTTCAAATACTTCCAATTCAGACGGTCATAAGCTTTTGAGAGGTCAAGTTTAATCATCATACCTGCTTCCTTTTTAACTTTCAAAGAGTGCACTACTTCTTGGGAGACCACCAGTCCATCCAGGATTTGCCGACCTTCCACGAATCCTGTTTGTTCTGGGGAAATAATGCTAGATAAGATAGGCTTGAGTCTTTTAGCCATTAAGGTAGCTATTATCTTATATATGACATTATAGAGGGCAATGGGTCTAAAGCCCTGGGGGACTTCAGACTTAGTTTCTTTCGGAATTAGAGATAAGAGGGTTGAGTTTAGGCTTGTACTTACCTTCTGGTTCCTTCTTGATTCTTCCACAACATCCAGTATGTCTTGGCCCAAGAAGTCCCATCCTGCTTGATAGAATTCCACCGTGAATCCATCAGGGCCTGGGGCTTTATTCTTTTTCATCCCTTTTACTACCTCCTCTACTTCCTCCAGAGTAGCTGCCCTCATTAGGGAAAGGTTTTGTTCTCTAGTGATCCTACTCGGAATCTCTCTACATATTCTTTCAATAGCTTCTCCATGGTCTACATTAGGTTCTGTGAGGAGATCCTTGAAATGCTTCACCAAGACTTGTTCTATTTCCTCATGCTGTGTAACTCTTGTCCCTGCTTCATCTTTAATAGAGAAGATTCTATTTCTTTGCCTTCTTTGAATCATTGCTTGGTGGAAAAACTTTGTATTCCATTCCCCTTCTCTTAACCAATTTACCTTGGATTTTTGTCTCCACAAAATCTCTTCTTATTTTCGTCTCTCTTCCAATTGTCCTATCAGGATCCCTTCCTCTCTGGCCAGGTCCTCACTTCTACCTGTATTAATTATTTCTTGTTGGATTTGCTTCATATTCTGCTCTAGAAGCTGCTGATCTTTGAGTATATGTCCAAATCCCTCCTTATTCCATTTCTTGATGTTTCCTTTCAGTTCTTTTAGTTTCATCTGAAATTTCTGCATTCTGTTTCTTCATTTCTGACTACTTTGTTTCTACCAATCTTCTACTTTCTTCATGAAATTTTTATCCCCGGGCCAGAAGGCTTCAAACATAAAGGACTTCTCTTAGGGCTTGCTTTAATGTCTAGTTCTACTTTAATCGGCCAATGGTCCGATCCCATCCCAGGAAGAATCACAACTTCAATGAAGATGTCCCAATTTATGATTTGTTCCGACGTTGGAAATCTATCTAGTTTGGAAGCAATCTGGTGTCTACCTCCCCTTATGTTATTCGATGTATAGATCTTGTTTGTTGTCTGTATGTCCACAAGCCTTTGTTCTGCTATCCAATCTCTGAAGGCTTCCGTGTCTACCTCTGTTCTTCTGAGTCCACCTTTGTTTTCGTTTATTGATTTTAACATATTGAAATCTCCTCCCACTATCCAAGGCGAAGCTGGATACAAGGATCGCATTGCTGCCATGTTCTGAAGGAAAACCCTACGGTCTCTCTGTACGTGGGGTCCATATACATTAGATAAGTGGATCCATTCTTGAGAACCTAGAATTCTGAATCTTCCTGAGAGTATGCGTGGTATGCTGGTCCAGTCTTCAAATTGGACTTCCTTTGGGTTCCAGAGGATTGTTACTCCTCCTGCACTACCTGCCGCATCTTGACCAATGATATCATAATGCGGCTTAAAATTGCTCATCACTTCTTTTAGTTTTCTTTTTCGTAATTTGGTTTCTTGGATTAGCATTATATTTGGTTTATCTCTTTTGAGTCTCTCTTTCAGATATATTTTTTCCCTTACTATTCAACCCTCTAATATTCCAGGTTGTAATAATCATTTCAATAGTTTGAGGGGTTGTTGGAAAACCTCCAAAAATGGCTTCCCTGTGATTCCTATTTCTGTATTCTGATCTCCTTGTGTTCCAAGTTGTTTTGGCTGCTTCGCTATCCATATCCCTTGTTTTTCTTTGTATCTTTGGAAAATATCTTTATAAAGTTGTTTTTGATCATATGGTATGAACCGTTCGTCCAGATGCTTCCATTCCTGTAGAAGTTTCCTCATGACATGTTCCTCCTCTGCTTCTTATTCCTGCTGAGAATCTATTTCCATTTGGATCTGTGCTTGAGCCCAGTCTCCCTTCCCTCCCTCTTTTTCCAATTCCATCTTATTTGGTTTCTTATTTTCTTTTTTATTTTCTTTCTGGATCTCTCCTATTTCATCTTCCTCTTCTTCCCCTTCTGCTTCCATTTCTAATTCTCGTAGGACCTCGAACTGATTCTGACTTTTCTGATTGCCTTCTGGATAAGAGGGGTTTAGTTTGGTTTTTCCTTTTTGGGGTCTTCTTCTTCTCTGTACTTCTATAAACCCTCCCCTGTTTCCTTCATACGTATTTCTCTCCTGCTCTGTGCTTCTCTTTTCATCCCCCTGATTTATTGGTGTGTTGACTTCATTCATCAGGAAATTTTTAAACAAATGGCCATACTCGTGGCACCATCTGCACCTGAAAGGAATGTGTTCATAATCGACTGGCTGTTGCCAGACTTCATCATGATATTCTATTTCAATATTATCTGGCAGTGGTTCTGTGATATTCATGTAGACGCAGATCCTGGCATATGATGTATATCTGCCTCTCTTTGTGGTTTCTGCTACCTTCACAAAGGTCCTGATTGAGTTCCCAATTCCTTCTAAAATCTCTGGATCCCAGAATTCTATTGGGAGCCCAAATAGTCTGACCCAAACTGGTGCTGCTAACATTTTTTCTTTTTCTGGATTATAACATTCTTCCCATTGCCTCATGAATAGCCCTGCGTTGTTGAAGAAGTATGGGCCTTCTTCAAATATCCTCTCCTTATCCTCCAGATTAGCAAATATTACTATGAAAAAACCTTTTTCCCCCAGTTTAAGATCTATATGCCCTTTGGGTTTCCACTTCTGTTGTATCCATTTCATCAAATCTTTCTCAGACGGCCATGTTCCTACAAACTTGCAAATAAGTGCATGGTCTTTCATATATCCTCTATACTCCTCTAATTTATTATTTGGAACTATGAACCTGGGTTTTCTTGTTTCCCTCGGTAAACATTTGTTCCCTGTCCTGGCTTGCCATATCGCTCCCATCACCGGTGCGTCCTTGCTTCGATTCCTAAATCTGTCATTTGCACCGATTTGACTTGACTCCCCTGCTGTGATCTCCTTGTAGGAGGGGATCTCTCCCCCCCACTCGCTTCATTCATTTTCCTCTCAGACTAGCCTGATCTCAATGCCTTCTACCCTTATTTAAACTGTCGTTGTATTGGTGTGTGATTCCGCATGTGGGTACGGGATCCCCTGCACCCTGACCAGGAGTAGGTCCACCTGGGGTCGCCTGATCCCAAACCCTAACCCTAGTTTCCCATCGCCTTTCTCAGTCCAACTCTCTTTTTCGTTAAGTGTGTCATTTTGAGTTCCCTTATAAACTCTTTATAATCCAAGTGCCCCAAAGGGTTTTTAAGGTGCTTTTTTTGTTTAAATTATTGTGTTTTGTATTCATTATCAAAACAAAAAATTACATTTTTTTTTTGAAATATGTGGTTGTTGTATAGGTTAGTATATAGTATAAAATTATTATTCTAGCAGGACAACCAGGAACTTGGAGCACTCATCGAACTAGTGATCGATGCTGCCCCTGCTAGGGTTACTGAAAAATCCTGCCATCCCTCTCCTTTGTGTCCTCGGCTTCTCTGGCCTACGACGCCACTAATCTCCTCACCATGGTCCTGCCGTCCGGAGGGGTGGGCTCTGGCCCCCCTCCCTCATCAGATCCCTCTCTTGACAAGTCAATAAATGCACAAGTTCCAGTCGGTCAAGGCCCTGACACAACTGATGGCCCTCACTCAAATCCTGATAAAAACAACAATGGAAAAGTTGCCGCAGGTCAGATGGCCGCCAAAGACAAAGGAACAAACCAGAAAAACTCTATGTCACGACCAAAAGCATTCTCTGCAACATGCATTCGTAAATCTGCAGAGAGAATAAAAATAGATCTCCCCAATGATCTATTAACGCCAAAATCCAATACATGAGTGATCATGCACTCATAGGAATGTTCCTCGGATTTTGGCCAACTAAAAAGGCCTTGTATGGCTAGATAGCCTCCAAATGGAAACCTAAGGGTAAAGTCTCCCTGAAGCTAGGCCCTAAAGGTTTTTTCACTGCTATCTTCAACTACCTGGAAGAAAAAACTCGCATCTTCGAAGGAGGTCTGTATTTCTTCAACTTTGCAGGTCTATGTATTCGGAATGGAAAGCAAGGTTCGATCCAGACAAAGAGAATTTCACCTGGGCTCTGGTATGGGTACACTTGTATTCTCTTCTCATGGAATATTGGAATGAAGATATTTTAAAGGACATTGGCAATAGCCCAGGAGCCTTCATCAAAGTAGCTGAGGAAACCAAATACCGAAGATACACCTCCTATGCCAGGATCTGGGTACACATGCATCTAGCCAAAGAACTCACGGATTCGGTAAGTTTATTTCATGACAATTTTGAATGGGTACAAACTATAGACTACGAGCATATTCCTTTTCATTGCAGAAGGTGCCATGAGCATGGCAATATTTTCAGGGATCGCCCTCCGAATCTTCAGTTGAAAGCATTTGCATCAGAGACAAGTAAAGATGCTGAAGGATTCACGAAATTTCCTAGCCGTAGAAAGGAAACCAAGAAGCCTCCAGTAGCTCCAGAAGATCCCAAGAAGCATGAAACTCGGAATAGCTTTGGAATCTTATCCTCTCCAACCTTCATGGAGGATCATACCCTCATCCCATATTCAGATCCTTCCCCCTCCACCCCTGTGCCTCCCCCACATCCCTTAGCTTCGCCCTCTAAGTCCGCTCCAATCTGCAGTCCCGCTTCAACCTCTACAGACAAAAATCACGCTTCAGAAACAACGATACAATCCTCTGCCATGGAGGTTGATGCTTCTCTAGCCCATAATAGCAATCAATGGTCAGATGAGGAGGAACAGGAAAAACTATCACTCATGGAAGAGGGACCAGAAAGTGAAGATCTAGTAGGTCTGGACCTACTCAAACTGGAAGCAGCGTGTCGACAGAAAGACTTCAATGAAATTCCCCCAAGGGATATCGAAAAAATTGAAGGAGCTCTGATCGGAGAATAGAAAAATAAATATCTCGACATTCAAGTAGGTAGTCCTCGGGATGGTAATTTTTTTTTGAAAGACATGAAAAATGAGGACGCAAAACCAATTTGCAAAGGACTATCATTATTGGAGAAATGCTGGTGGATTCTGGAGAATTGCCCAAGCTGACCAAGTTCTATAAAGCTCTTCCCCACGGTTCCTCATGAAGCTAGTCTCATGGAATGTGCGAGGGCTGAATAGCCCCGCAAAATATAGAATGCTAAAAAACATGATTCAGCAAGAAAGGCCCACACTAGTCTTTCTACAAGAAACCAAAGGCAATAGCATTGCACTGGAGAAAATTCTAAACGAAGTTTGGATAGGTTGTCGCTCAGTCTCTGTGGATGCATCAGGCGCTTCTAGAGGGCTGGCAATCTTATGGAACCCTCAAATCCTCTCCCTTCAATATTTCCATGCCTCTGACTTCTTCATTCAAACCACCTTCCACCTCATTGGTACCAACATCTATGGTCTTCTCGCTAATGTGTATTTTCCTCAAGATCTTCAAAAAAAGCTGGATTTGCTGAACTCTCTCACAGCTCTCAGCTCTGGCAGAAGCCATACCCTATGGATAAGTGGTGGTGACTATAATATCATTACGACACTGGAGGAAAAATCTGGAGGTCGAGCAAGATTGGAAGGGGACAACATTGGCTTTAAAGACTTCATATCTAGGAATCAGCTCATGGATCTTCAGACCTCAAACGGTATGTTTACTTGGACCAACAAACGAAGGGAATCTCAACACATAGCCTCCAGACTTGATCATTTCCTCCTGTTGGATAATGCCATTCACCTGGGCATAGATTTCCATGCTTCCATTTTGCCTCATGCAGGTTCAGATCACTGGCCTATAATGCTTCAGTGGTCGTGTCCAGAGTCAAAGAGCAATAGACCTTTCTGCTTCGAATCCTTTTGGTTCTCCCATCCTAACTTCAAAGATGTGGTAATAGCTGCCTAGAAATCCTTCACTCCCCCCACTGGAGCCAAGATGCTTCAATTTCAACAAAAGCTAAAATACCTTAAACAAGTGCTGAAAACTTGGAATCGCACTCAGTTTGGCAACATATTTGATCAAAGGAAAGGACTGGAGCAGCAAATGTATACGCCGCAACAATGTATCATATCAGAGGGTCGAACAGAGGATTATGCACTACAGGAGTAGATTCTCCTAAATCAGATTGAAACACGCAGGCAGCAAGAAGAGACTCTCTGGCAACAAAAATCCAGGATCAGATGGCTCAAGGACGGGGAGAAAAATACTAAGTTCTTTCATAGGTCAACCATTCAAAAGAGAATGCACAACAAGATCGCCTTCATCAGTAATCAACAAGGGGAGCGCCTGGAGGTGCATGAAAACATAGTATAGGAATTCCAAGAATACTTTCAGGACACTCTCAGAGAACCGCTGGGTAGCAGAAATCAAGCCATACAAAATATAGTGCAGCACATTCCTAAAATCATTAATGAGGATCACAACAGTAGGCTTCTCCAGCCTATCTCCATGCAGGAAGTGGAGGACGCAATGGCCCAACTCAAGGATGGTAAGTGTTACACTAAAATTTGTCACCATGACTATTTGCAGTTAGTATGGCTCCATCAACCGTCATACTATCCTCCTTGGCAAGCCTCATACCTCTGCTCTCCATGTCAAACTCCAAGAAAGAGAGAAAGTCATTAAAAATATAAATATCTCTGGGTACGCAGTTTCTCTTAACCTTACCTGCGTGTACGCACCCCAAGTTCACAATACCTGCGTACTTGTATGCTCTGTCTATAAAGCAATGGGTGCGTACTCCTGTAAAGGTCAAAAGGCACAAGTTTCACTCCAAAAAAGTTACTTGTGGTCATTTCTAGAGCATTCTAGAAGCTTGTTTGACGTGTATGAAGTGCCTCCAGATGGTTCATGTATCCCTACCAAAGAGGAACTTATCCCATCAAGAGGGGAGCTATCCCATCCAAAGAGGGGCTTATCCCATTGATGGTGGACCTGAATAACTTCCTCTAGAGCACTATAAATACAGGCATTGGGCCAAAGGGAGGAGAGGTTGAAAGCTGAACATTCCTAAGGGTAGATGCTGTTGGAATTAGGACTCCCTTGTAAAGCTTGAGAGGACAGATTCCCATCCTTTCCTAGCCTTATTTGAGAGTAGGTGAGCTGATCAAAGTAAAGGAAAACTCTTGCTGGACCCTAGGAGGGACTTGCACAACACCAAGGCTCAGGTTGTAATGGTTCCTTTTGTTTCCTCTTAATACAAATGAACTCATTTTTCTCAATGGATTGTTATTCATGATTTGTTTCATATACTCCTTGGTCTGTATGATGGATATGTATTGTTTTATGAGTTTATCAGGTGCTATTTAATCTTTTGGCTTGTTAGTGAATGCAAGTTTCGAAGAGAAGGAGGAGCTCATCCGGATCGGCGAGACTGGACTACTACAAAGCGTTGGACTAAAGGTATGTTAAGATCCCCTGATTACTTGTATTCTCAATGCATGTTTAGAGAAAGGTAGTGTTTATTTGTCTTGTTTGTCACTAGAAAGCTTTTGCTTCTAGGGAGGTTGGTTGTGTCCGCACTGTCGACTCTTTCTGCATGACAAAATGGCGACTCCACTGGGGAATCCATTGATGTGAATGTTTTTTCTTTTGTATGAACTTTTGATCTTAGAAAGTCGTTTGTTTTCTGGTTTTTGGCTGTCTGACTGTGTATTTGGGTGGGTTAGCTTAGGGTTAAATTAGATTTTATTTTTTCTTTGTTTTTCTAGAAGTACGCAGCCTCTGCGTTGAGCACAGTGCATACCTGTACGCACTGTCGCTTTGTGCACAGAGCGTACCCGCACATGTGCAAACAGGTCGCCTGCGTACCCTGTCAAAATTAAGAAAATTTCAATTTTCTTCTTTTTTCCTTTTAGATTCTGTTTTTAATTTGTTTTTTCTGCCCAGATCCACTAGTTTTCTGCCATAAATCTTCACCTAAGCTTGTTTCGTCAGTGTCGAGAGTTTTAGTGAAATTCATAGAGGTTTTGCCTTAGGGTTTGATTTTTAACTGGTCGTGTAGTGACTTTGGCGTTAGAGGTTGTCAAACTTTGGATCTCCTTGGTTTTGTTCAGTCCTCTTAGGAGTCAGGCCTGTCATAGAATTCACCCTTGTGAGAGACCTACCTTTGTGTCTTCTCTTTGCGAATCTCGAAAAAGTTTGTTGTTTGAACTTTGAATTTTATTCTTGAGAAAAAGAACAAAAGAATTTGATTTTTGTTTTTGACTGGTTTTTGGTTCTGCATTAACTAGTCCTTAGTTACATTTTGACTGAGTAAAACATCCAGGAATCATCTTTAGTAAGCTTTTGACTCGTTAGATTTACTTTTAGGTGCTTTTCTCTTAGATTTTCTTTGGAGTGAAATCGAGTTGATTTGATTGCCATCGCTTTTTTAACTTTGATTTTTGTTAAAGTAAGTTTTACATGCTTTATTAATTAGGAAAAAATACAAAAATATCTTTTGAAGGAAGGTTTGCTTTGGTAGCTTTTGAGTCTTTGAAAGAAAAAGGAATTTTCGTGAAGTGATTAGTGGTCATGTGTCGTATGTTTTGAAAAGATAAAGAGTTTGTTTCTTTGTTTTTCATTGCCAAGAAAGTTGTCTTTATATCAAGTTTGCATTCTCCAACTCTCTTAGCTAGGGAATTCATTGAAAAAGAAAAATAGTATAAATCATCCTAAGTGCATCTTTTTAGTGGATTTCGGTCGAGTCTACACATCATCAGTTTCATCTCCACTACCTTTTGTCCTAAAGAAAAGCCATAAAAATTAACGCTTAAAGTAAAATCAACTTAGTAACTTTTTATTTTACTAGGGCTATGAAACACCAATATAGATCAGGCTAGTGCCTTGGAGTAGGAGAGTAATTAACTCTCCAAGACAGCAAAATCAAAGAAGTAGCTTATCTTGTGGTAGGATAAATCCAACGGTTGCATTTATAGTCTAGGAAAGCTCTTCTTAAAGGAGAAGCACGAGCTCGTGTCCGAAACAGTGAGGGGATCAATCCTCCCTCGTTGGGAACGACGCCAGACACGCACGTATTACAAACGGTAAACCTCGGATTAACCATTGTCGAGGAGCCAGGGGTCACTTGTCTGTAAACCTTGGATTATTGTCAAGGAGCCGGCAAGGGGATTGAGCTTGATACTCTGCCCTTGCGTGCTGTCAGAGTGTATACTGTTCCCCCAGGTGTATTTGTTGATGTTGGTGACCTTAGTGACCATTATTTTAGGATTCTACCCAAGGTGATGGTGGAGGGAAGATCGCACTGTACCTGGAGCAGACGTCGGCTAGACTCACTTGGATTTTCTGGGGGTTCACTTCACTCGAGACGGTTAAAGTGGAGGAACTTGGTCTAGTCTATTCATTAAGTAGGTTTCTGGGGTAACTGTTACACCCGCCATTTCTGTACTGAATTCTACGAGGTTGGGCTTCATCACCAACTAGTGTTTTCGGTCCAGAGAGCTTACTGTTTGTGTGTGGTTTGACGCCCTAGATCCTTTAGGCGTGTGTTTCAAATTTGTTTGTTTCTTTAGCGACTTTAGGTGGTTTGCTTTGCGATTTTTACTTTGTTTACGTGTGCAGTAGTTAAAGGTTTTCAACTATGGCGGAATTACCGAGACAGTCCCGTAGACTTCGGGGCAAGTCTCCTGAGATTTTTACCGTGGCCGATTTGTTGAGGAAATCCCGTAGATTGCAGGGTGAACCTCCTGAAGATGTCCCGGGTCATTATGAAGGTTTGAAAGTCCTTGTAACTCCTAGTGGCAGTAAAGTAGGTTCACCTGAAGAAGGAGAGTCGTCGTTGGTAGTCCATCCAGATTACCAAGGTCTAGAAACAGGTTATAATCCTGAAGCTGTTGCGGTTTCCGAGCTTGCTGGTAGTTTTTCATCTACTAGTGATATAGGCGAAGAACCTGAAATATCTGAACCTGTTGCTCCAACTTCTAGTGTTCCTGATTCACCTAGGGTAGAAAGAGTCATCACCGAAAATATTCCTTTTGGTTTGATAGCTATTGAAGAACTTGCTCCAGAACAAGAAATCGTTTCTATCCTTGAATATCAACCTACAATTGATCTACGAGAGCGTGAATCCATATTTTACAGTCCTCCTAGAAGTACTACTTGGTATCTTTCGTTAACTAATTATTTAGACAACTCAGGGTTAAGTTTTTCTCCACCTCGTACTCCTTTTCCACCTGGAGGTTTTAATACTCCTGTAAATATGTCTGGTCAGTCGTCAATGTTTACTCAATCGCCTGAATCATTGTTGTACGGCGGTCCTTCTGTTCCCTCTGGGTATCATTCTTTGTCTGGTACTTTTGTGGGAGCATCTCCTCAACCCATTGAGCATGGGTTATTAACTGGAAACAATGGTAATAAACCGTTGGGTGTAGGAGACATCTACATGATGTCAGGTTCAAATCCCAGTTCTCAACCTCAAGGTGGCCAGTTACCGCCTGGGGGGCAGCCTCAATTAACGCCTGGGGGGAAACCTCAAGGTACATAAGTTGCGGCTGCGGGGCAACCTCAAGGACAGTATGTACCCATGGTGCAATACATTCCTCAAGGTCAACCCCAACCTCAATATGTACCTCAGGGTCGACCTCAGTATCAATTTATGCCTCAAGGTCAACCCCAGTATCAGTATTTACCTCAAGGGTATCTCCCTCAAGGTCAGTACTCGAGTCAAGGTTATCAACCACCCCAAGGTCAATCTTACATTCATGGTATGGGAAATGTACCTGTCAATTATCAATCTTACCCTCAACCAGTCGGTTATGGATCTCAATATCCTCAACCTGTTATGGGTCAATACCCCGGAATGAATATAGTGTGGGATCCATCGCAAGGTCAACAAGTGTTGCAGCCAAGCGTACAGTTGTCATCTCAAGCTGGACAACCCTTAGTTTCTGGTTCACCCCAGCAACCAGTCCAGTCAAATGTTCAAACTTCTGTACCTTCGGTAGTTACTCAGTCGCCAATTACACCTAGTACTCCATCTCAAACGACTGCTGCAACTATCGCAACATATGTTTCGTCAACCGCACTTACTTCTGGAGTATCGACAGCTCCGGTTTCTACTGTCTCTACAACCACTCCTTAGACATCTTTACCACTGACTGGATCTACGATTCAGACTACGGTTCAGATGCCCGTAGGTCAACCTGGTTTAAGTACGGTTGTCACTAGTCAACCACAATACACTTATCAACCGTACCAGGGACAGTACCAATACGGGCCAGTATCAACCGTATCCTAGGTACACTTATCAACAACCTCAACAACCCCAGTACGGTCTGGTTAATCCTGGTTTTCCGGGAGGATGCAATATCCCGAACGCGATTCCTATTCCAAGTTATCCTGGATATCCTCCTCCTGGGCTGGTATAGTGACCCAGAGTTTTAGGGATCCTAACCGACAATTGCCATTTATTGCAACTTTGGATTTACCAGACTTGTCGCGCCTAACGAACGATCCAATCAATTATCTTCCGTTTTGGCCGGAAATGCCAAATAAGTTGCCCAGTGACATTCCCAAGTTCGAAGGTAAGTCTGGAGAGGATCCGTCGAATCATGTGATGACTTACCACCTCTGGTGTGCTTCAAATTCCATCTCGGATGATTCGATCCGCTTACGTCTTTTCCAGCGTACACTCATTGGTCTCACGACCAAGTGGTACATTGAGTTACCACGGGCCTCTTTTTACAATTTTAGCCACTTAGCTATCTCGTTCTTAACTCACTTTCAGTTGCCGGTCAGATACGATAACGGAACGGAGTTATTAACTTCACTAAAAAAATCGACGTCTACATATATTTCCGATCACATCCATGAATGGAGACGTCGCAGAAGGTTAGTGAAAGTTTTTATCCCGGACCAAATCTTAGTTGAATGGTTTGTTAAATCATTATTACCGAAGATTACTGAAGATGTGGCTAAGGCTGGTGTAGTTACTGAGGAGCAAGTCATTGCTCAAGCGCAGTACCTTGACTTAGTTTATACTCAGTCGGGTACGTTACACGAGAAGATCCCAGATCTTCCTAAGTCGAATCAAATCGTTGCTGCTCCTTCGGGATCTCATGCTACTAATGGCATGATCGGTACAGTGAACACTAAAAACAATAATAAATCCTCCAAGAATTCTTCTCCTATAATCACTTTGCCTGATTCCCCGACAGGAGAGTCTTCTCCTGAAATTTCCGCCGATATTCACGCTGTAGAGTCATCTACGGCCAAATCAAAAAACGGTGGAAAGAAGAAAGGTAAGAAGAAGAATAAAGCAGACAAGGCTCCAAGGGAGAAAACAGAAAAGTCGGAAACCAATGACGAAAAGCGCAAACCTTGATATCCTTGTCTTATTTGTGAAGAGGATCATTTTACAAGAGATTGCCCTCATCGGGCCGAGGTTGTGAAAATAGTCAAAGGTTCCCCCACTCTTGCTGTTTTGAAAGATCCATTTCCAAAGCAGGAGAGTAAAATGATAGGTTCTTCCTCGAGTGCCAATGAAGAACCCATATTAATGATGTCACATGTGAGGATTGCGACTCGATCGCAAGATTATGGTAGTAAAAGTCCTGTTGATGGAAAGGAAGTAGAATATTCTCGTTCTAACCCATCAACCTCAGCTCCCGGCTCCGATCCACTACAGATCAAGAAGCCTAACCCGGACTTAGTAATCAAACCGCCCGCCAAGGGTATACTTCGAAAGTCTGCTTTCAATCCACATGCGAGAGCGGCTCAGAATTACAACATCGTTGAGGACTTAGCTGTTTCACCCTCAGCGATGTCGGCTTTAGAAGTGCTGCAATCATGCCCAGCACAGCGAAAATTAATTTTGTCAGCTATCGGAGTTGTTGATGTTCAGGACCCGAACCTGATAATATTCGATCTAGAAAATAGTACACCGCGTTTACCTCATCAAATGGCTTTCCAGATCCCAGTGATAGTAAAAAACAAGCCTATTCATCGGACTGTAATTGATGAGGGAGCTTCCACATGTATTATGTCGATTCAGTGTTGGAGATCGCTTGGTTCTCCTTCGCTGAACCAATCCCCGACCATCCTTAAGGCCTTTGATGGCCGTGGGTTCCGTCCGTTTGGAATTCTTCAGGATTTTCCTATAGAGGTTGAAGGAAAAACCGTTAGTCTAGATGTGGAGGTGGTTGATGCCCCTTTGGACTACAACCTTCTCTTGGGTCGAAGTTGGTATTACGTTATGACAGCGGTCGTTTCATCGGTCTTCAGAGTAATAAAGTTTCCATATAATGGCAAGATCATGACAATAGACCAGCTGGCTTACTTTTCGTCCGACCCAGCCTCTTCAGAGAGTATCCAGCATGTCGGTAAAACGACTATCCCTTATAAGGATGTTGGTGTAGGATTAGTTAAAGATGCCGGTTTACTGGGAACTTTTCCTTTTCCTCCAATCAACGCTGTGTCTTCATTTGCATTTATTCATATGATTACGTCAGACGCCATTATTTACGACGATCCTTGGATCGTTCCTTCTGAATCTGAGATAGACTCATTCGGTAATGCTATGCCTTTGAGTCCATATGAAATTGCTTATGAAGCCGTGCAGTCTTTTACCGACCCGTGTTCAACCAAAATCGACCAAATGAATGTGGTCCATGAGGACTCATTTTTCGCGTCACCCTCGGAGTTAATTGCGTTTCCCGAAGTTGTGTCATCTGATGAACAGCTTCGTGAAGTCCTGTGTGTAGACGATTTACCATGGGAAGATCTTCATCCCAGATCTTCGTTTTTACTTGAGGATGATCGTTTTGAAAATAATTTTTCATCAATATTTTCCGCTGAATATGTCAAAGAAGCTCAGAATCCAATGAAACATCCTGATTCAGAGCTGAATTTGGGGAATATTTCTCGAACTGTTCCCATTGACATTTCAGTGAAGCCCGGAATTGTTGAGAACATTCATATAGGTGCCTCGTGTACAGATGATGAAATCCAAACTTACAAGGCCCTATTCCAAGAATTCCGCGACGTGTTTGCCTGGTCCTATGAGGAAATGCCAGGAATTGACCCCGCAATTGTTGTCCATGAGATCAAGACTTACCCGGACGCTAAACCCGTCCGGCAACGTTTGCGTCAGATTCACCCACGAAAAGCGGCTGCAATAAAAGCAGAAGTTGAGAAGCTGTTGAAAGCAAGTTTCATTTATCTGATCCCGTTAACGGATTGGGTATCGAATATTGTTTCGGTTAACAAGAAACAAGGAACAATAAGAATATGCATCAACTATAGGGATATCAATCGTGCTTGTCCCAAGGACAACTACCCCACGCCCTATATCGATCAAATCATTGACGATTGTGCTGGAAGTGAAATGTTTTCATTTATGGATGGTTTTTCCGGTTATAATCAAATTAATATTCTACCTGTCGATCAACCAAAAACGACATTAATTTGTCCATGGGGGACATTTGCTTATTGCAAATTACCTTTTGGGCTCAAGAATGCCGGAGCCACTTTTCAAAGGGCGATGTCTTATGCATTTCATGACATCAAACACATTGTGCAATCGTACCTCGATGATTTGCCTGCTCATTCCTTACATCGAGCTGATCACCTTGTCCATTTACGAGAAATATTTATGAGGTGTAGGCATTATCGTATTCGGTTGAATCCGCACAAGTGTGTCTTCTGTATAGAAGCGGGTCGATTGCTGGGATTTGTTATTTCAAAAGCCGGCATTCGCGTCGATCCCTCGAAGTTCGAAGCTATCATCAAATTGCCTCCTCCTTCGAGTCTTCACCAACTCCAAAGTTTGCAAGGGAAAGCAAACTTTTTATGCCGATTCATTCCGAACTATGCTGAGGTCACTAAGGGTTTTACCCGGTTGTTGAAACAAAACGCTCAATTCTCCTCGGATGAGATAGCTCAGAAATCTTTTGATGCGCTCAAGCACGTGTTGACCCATGCACCGTTGCTGCATCCTCCCAACTACAACCAGGATTACTTCTTATACCTCGCAGCTTCGCATTCCACCATTGGAATGGTGTTAGTCCAGGAAGATGAATTCGGAACGGAACATGTGATATATTATCTTAGTCATCCCTTAAATCCAACTGAGCTCGAATATTCACATGTGGAGAAATTGGCCTTGGCAGCCGTTCAAGCTGTCCAACGTTTCTGTCACTACATTTTACTTCGTAAAACTACAGTTATTTCGGATTGCAACCCTATCATCTATATCTTGACTAAACAATTGCTAGGGGGCAAGTAATCTAAATGGATCGTTATCCTGCAAGAGTTTGATTTGGAGTTTGAGAAATCCAAGTCTAAGAAATCCTTAGTTTTCGCGGAGTTAATGTGTGATTTCCTGTGTGCTGACACAGACACTGTGGTAGAGGATTCCATTGCGGACAAATCTTTGCTTCTCATCAGCACTTTAGATCCATGGTATGGGGATATAATCATCTATCTCCAGACCCAAACCTTTCGGCCCGAAGCTTCAAAGTCGGAGCGTCGAAAAATTCGATTCCAGTCCGAACAGTTCAAAATTATTGGAGATACTCTTTATCGCCGTGGGGCAGACTTGGTTTTTCGATGTTGCTTAACTCACGAAGAGGCTGAGAATGTTTTGAATGACTGTCACTTTGGAGCGTGTGGCGGTCATATGTCTGGGTATGCCACAGCTCAGAAGGTGTTGCGTGCTGGCTACTTCTGGCCGTCCATGTTTAAAGATTGTATCATTGCAGTCCGAAAATGCCACAACTGTCAAGTGTTTGATCGCAAGATGCGTGCACCACCTGCTCCTCTCCACCCTATAATTTCCGTTGGTCCTTTTGCTAAATGGGGTATCGATTTTATTACATGTAACCCTCACTCGGCCGGGGGGCATGCGTATATCATCCTTGTGGTTGATTATTTTACTAAGTGGGCCGAGGCGATGCCTACATTCGAGGCAGACGGCAAGACAACTGCGATTTTTGTATTCAATCATATTATTGCTAGGTTTGGTGTCCCACAAGCGATAATCACTGACCATGGGTGCCATTTTCAAAACATTATGATGACAGAACTTACAAGCCAACTTGGTTTACGTCATGATAGTTCTACTCCTTATTATCCCCAAGCAAACAGTTTGGTTGAGTCCATCAACAAAGTTCTAGTTATCATGATCCGACGAATCATTGGTATTCATCAGTCGAATTGGCACAACATGTTATTTTCAGCGCTATGGGCATACCGAACCTCAGTGAAAACATCAACAGGGTTCACTCCTTTCCAGCTAGTTTATGGTTTGGAAGCTGTGCTGCCCATTGAATGCGAAATCCCATCAATTCAAATGGCTGTCGAATTACTTCCAGCTACTTCCAAAGAGGAGAAGCATTTATTATACTTGGCTAAATTAGATGAGACTCGTCGTGATGCTACATTGGCAATCGAGACTCACGCGAAACGAATGAAAGCTCAGTATGATCGAAATGTGACCCCTCGAAATTTTTCGAAAGGAGACCTAGTGCTATTATATGATCAAGCTAACGATACGTTAGGTGCTGGAAAATTCGTTCCTATGTGGCATGGGCCCTACATTGTCAAGCGAAAGCTAGCAAAAGGGGCATATGAGCTGGTAGATTTTGATGGGGACTCTTTGGGTAAACCCAGAAATGGACTTTACTTAAAGAGGTATTATACTTAAATGATGGGTATGGAGATCTAGTTAGATTAGGTTTTTCTTTCTAGCTGGTGTGTTTGTTAGTTTAGATTGTGTACTTAGCTTAGAAAGTGTGTTTTTCATCGTTATTCTGGCTTATCTTGGTTTTACTCTTGATATTGCAGATGTCGACGCCTCTCCAAACGTACATTGGATTTGCTGATGGTGCTTGTCGTAGTACACGGAATATCTCTTCCGCACCTTGGGTTATCTATTCGCCCTCTGACGAGTTAGTTTCTATGCACGGGGTGACTTGGTCAAACAACAAACAACATTGCAGAATACAGTGCAGTGATTGAGTTATTATCTGAATCTATTTCATTTGGGATTCGGAGTTTGATAGTGAGGTTAGATTCTGAACTCATTGTATTACAGCTTAATAGAGTTTATTCCATTAGAAATCCAGTGTTATTAAGGTTATTTTTGCGAGTGCGTCTCTTGGAACGTGAGTTCAGCATATTCCAAGGTCTCTAAATACATTAGCAGATGCAATCGCTTCTCGAATGTTAGACAGACATTTGCGATAATCATACATGTAAATTTAAAAACATTTCATCACACATGTTTAACAAGATAAGCCGGTAATAATGATATATATAGATAGGAGTGTGTCAAAAAATACATCGTCTTCGATCATAGGTTGAAAAACACCTTATGATCGGCAAAAATGATAAGTACAAAAAACCAAAAATGTCACATGTGTCTACAAAAAGTGACTAGCCAATCACTGGTGGTGCTCTTTATACGACACCACTGCCCGCGCTACCCTACACAGGAACCTTCTGAAAGGTCCTGGGACTGCGACCACATAGCGCTAAAGTCGGATAGGAATATCGTCTATAGTCGTCTCTGGTATGTCCGCCGTGAGACGCTCTAGGTCCTGTTCCAACTCGGCTAAGGTCTCTGCGGCCGCATCCTGTGGGGCTGGTGCTGGTGCAACTGGTACTCTTCTCTCGAATGGCCGGAGATTGGCCGTACGCTGTGGACCTACATCTGCATTTTGAAAATTGTCACTGTCAGTTTTGAGACGATATAAAAACAAACAAAAAAGTAAATAATTTAAAAACTTGTGAAAAATGAAGTACCTCTGTCGTCCCATTGTTCTCCCTGTGGAAGAACCATGTCTGGATCACCGCGAAAATCTACTCCGGCATAAGGAAAATCCTGGATCGCAAAGACCTGGTTCTCCAACCAGTGAAAGTAACCCATAGGAAATCGGACAACTCCCGCTCCCTCATCAGGATGCCGGGCCATCACCGCAACCCATCGCATCAACTTTGGCTCCCGAGGAAGCCCAACTGCAACGGTGAGATGCTGCAGGATCAACATCAGAACTCTCTCTAGGGCAAAGCTCACAACTAAAGGCCCATACCCAAAAGTCTTTAATTGCCCGTTCTTTGCCCTGGTCAGTTGGCCTTTCATATTGGCCAACCCAGCATCGCACCAGTTGAAAATGGTGCCTCGGTAGCAATCTATCGCCATCCGCATTTGGGACTCGGTGGCAATATGCAAAGCGGCTGCGCCGCAGAGTCTGGTAACTGTAAAGGCAATTACCATGAGTTCAGGTCGGGATACGGTTTTGATATCTATCCCCTTCTCTTGGTTCTGCGTGTTGCACCACTCTAGTCGGAGACTAGCGATGGACTGGCCACCCGGCCTAGTCCCGAATAGAGTCAATTGTTCACCCCTCTTGGGCAAACCAGTGAGAAAATAAATTTCTGAGGGCTCTATCTCGAGCTGGTGCCCTCCAATGTAAAAGAATTGATCCTGAACATTCCACCTTTCGACCAGCCACTCCAAGAATCTCACCTGGGCCCTCATGCCAGGTATGGCCCAGTATTTGTATAGTCCGCATGCCTTCAAAGCATCAATGGAAGGTTGATGATTTATGGCGGCTAAATCGACATCCTCGTGTTCTCTTTCGCGCCAATCAAGCATGGTGTGCACTCTACACATCATAAAACACCTGTTAGAGTCCATAAATTTTTAAAATTTTGGTCCATTTTGGAGGAATGGGGGTTACAAAACGCGTTTTACGGGGTACGCACCCCGGCTTTTAGGAACAGAGCATATGTACGCAGCTGGCCTTAAGGCCAGGTGCGTACGCCCGGTATTTTCCCCATTGAGAAAATATCGGGGTACGCAGGTCAGCAGTGCAGAACCTGCGTACCCCAAAGGGCGCACCTTGAAACCCCAAGACCTCCAAAAAATCAAATAAAGACCTAAAAATGAATTCTAAACGGATGGAAATTAAGAGAAGGATGTTGTAGAATACCTGATGAGATGGCGTTCGATTTCGATGGTCGGATTCTCCGCAATGTCCAAGGGAAATTGCTTGCCAAAAGCCCTTTTTCTCACCTCAACAGTAAAACGGTAAAAATGAATTGGTAAAACCCTTTTTTATAGGTTTTTTGAGTAAATGAATGGTAAATTTGTTTATTTTCCACCATGAAAAGGTATTTTCAATATATTTTTATCTATCTTTAAACAGGTATGAGTAATGAGTCGGTTTTTGTGCAGGATAAAAGGATTTACAGGGAAAATTGTCATTTTTCACAAACAAAAACATCAGAGTCATCTTTTAAGCCCTTTTCTGACTCCTTAAACATGAAAAGATTGCTGAGTGTTTCTTTTACACTCGTTAAAACGGAATTAAAAGATGTTCCTCTTATAGCTCTTTTTCTGACCGTAAAAATAGGAAAAGATTGCCGGGTTTTTGTCGTTTCAAACTCGATATTGGAAATAAAACGACGTGTCCTTGATCGCTTTTTACTTTTCAGGTCAAAGACACTAACAATGAAAGTACTCCTTGGTCGTAAAAAACCAAGCGGTTCTCCTAGGTATTATTTTATACTTTTTCGGGCTTGGGGGACACAAATTTACGAAAAAGTTCAACCTGGAGTCTTCTTAAGTTTTTCAGACTCTCTAAAATTGAAAAACGCCGAGTTTCTCCTATACTGGACTCGTTAAAATTTCACAGTAAAGGACCTGTTCGATTACAAACAGGAACGAACCACTCCTTCTTAGGGTTCGAATCTAAACTAAGTTGGACTCATCCGAAGGATGAGCTTATAATCAAGCATATGTTATCCTCCTCAAGCTTGTAAAAAATAAAGAGGTACTTGCCAGAAATGGTGGGGGAAAAGAGAGAAAAATGAGCTGAATTGTTATCCTTTGTCTCAGAGAAGCCTTATTACCACTCTTGAACACGACACTTTTCGTTCACCTGGGTTGGGAAATCCTTTGCCTCACAGTTGATCAAACCACATTGAAAGTCTTCAGTCGGGTATTAACTTTGGGTCAAATGTCACCAAGCCATCTGTCGTGTCGTTATGTGTTCAAGAGGTCTCTGCAATAAACATTCATCTACAAAATACTCGTCATCCATTTTGACCATCCCTGAGTCAGTCCTTACAACTACATTTCTTCAACTTGATCTATGATTTCGTGTTGCGGGCTTGCCTGCAATAGGTCACTTTCTATCGACGTCAGCGCATTATCTAGAAAGATGACCTAGGAATCGTCAGTACCTTGAAATCTGCATGCATCAATGGCAGGTTTCTCGCCTTTGACGACAGTTTACATCATTGACTTTCGATCGAAGGATTCCGTGAAATGTTCGACATCAACTCATTCATTCACATCTCATGGATTGTACTAGGTACTTTGAGAGCCATTGACATCACTGGTGGTTTCTCTCACGCTTGTTAACAGTTTACATCATTGACTCGTAATCAAGTGGTTTCTACCATGTTCGACATCAACTCATTTATTCGCATGGATAGAATCGTACCTGTTCGGGAAGTAGAAATGAAGACCCTGGATCTAGTTTCCACCATCCAGGCTGCGAGGAGTTTTGTATTCATTATACAGTAGACTAACTATAAACAGATGGCTGCGTCCATACTATGTCTACAAAACTCTATGATTATGATGTACTGCAGAATCATTCCTGTATCAGAGCAGTAGATAGTCAATTAGTTAAAGTTTTCAATCTGAGTATGGGAATGCCTACCTCAGCGATGATATGATCTTATATATGTATTTTGTGTTGAATACTTGCAGGTTTCGACTGGGCTCTCCACAAGATAATCCTTGAAATGATAAAGTACTTCACCCTTCCTAGATGATATGAAACCCTTATCTACTACAGGCTTCGCACTTTAGGGGGCAATCTGTTACACTAAAATTTGTCACCATGACTATTTGCAGTTAGTATGGCTCCATCAACCGTCATACTATCCTCCTTGGAAAGCCTCATACCTCTGCTCTCCATGTCAAACTCCAAGAAAGAGAGAAAGTCATTAAAAATCTATATATCTTTGGGTACGCAGTTTCTCTTAACCTTACCTGTGTGTACGCACCCCAAGTTCACAATACCTACGTACTTGTACGCTCTGTCTGTAAAGCAATGGGTGCGTACTCTTGTAAAGGTCAAAAGGCGCAAGTTTCACTCCAAAAAAGTTACTTGTGGTCATTTCTAGAGCATTCTAGAAGCTTGTTTGGCGTGTATGAAGCGCCTCCAGATGGTTCATGTATCCCTACCAAAGAGGAACTTATCCCATCAAGAGGGGAGCTATCCCATCCAAAGAGGGGCTTATCCCATTGATGGTGGACCCGAATAACTTCCTCTAGAGCACTATAAATACAGGCATTGGGCCAAAGGGAGGAGAGGTTGAAAGCTAAACATTCCTAAGGGTAGATGCCGTTGGAATTAGGACTCCCTTGTAAAGCTTTAGAGGAGAGATTCCCATCCTTTCCTAGCCTTATTTGAGAGTGGGTGAGCTGATCAAAGTAAAGGAAAACTCTTGCTGGACCCTAGGAGGGACTTGCACAACACCAAGGCTCAGGTTGTAATGGTTCCTTTTGTTTCCTCTTAATACAAATGAACTCATTTTTCTCAACAGATTGTTATTCATGATTTGTTTCATATGCTCCTTGGTCTGTATGATGGATATGTATTGTTTTATGAGTTTATCAGGTGCTATTTAATCTTTTGGCATGTTAGTGAATGCAGGTTTCGAAGAGAAGGAGGAGCTCATCCGGATCGGCGAGACTGGACTACTACAAAGCGTTGGACTAAAGGTATGTTAAGATCCCCTGATTACTTGTATTCTCAATGCATGTTTAGAGAAAGGTAGTGTTTAGTTGTCTTGTTTGTCACTAGAAAGCTTTTGCTTCTAGGGAGGTCGGTTGTGTCCGCACTGTCGACTCTTTCCGCATGAAAGTAAGGCACCCAACCCTGACAGATTCACAACCAACTTCTTTCATGCTTTCTGGGAGCTTATCGAAACAAAGGTCTGGGAGCTAGTGGATGAATCACGGTCAATGCACTGGGTTCTTCCTTCCCTAAATACGACCTTTATAGCGCTTGTTCCTAAAGCGGAAGAATCCAAGACTCCTGACAAACATAGACCGATTGCATTATGTGTTGTCATCTATAAGCTTATATCTAAAGTAGTGGCGAATAGACTCAAACCTCTTCTCCCTCTCCTCATCTCGCCAGAGCAGACAAGATATGTAGAAGGGCGCCAGATTCTGGATGGCATAATTCTCTCCCACAAAGTGATCCACTCACTCAAGATATTGAAAAAAACGATGTATGATTCTCAAACTAGATCTCTCCAAAGCTTTCGACAAACTCAGCTGGACCTATATCAAACACATCTTACTAGCATTCGGTTTTAATGCTACCTAGACACGATGGATCATGAATCTCATTTCCTCCCCCTGCTTCTCCATCCTTCTGTATGGATCCCCCTCCCCTCCTTTTCAACCTTCTCAGGGTATTCTTCAAGGAGATCCTCTTTCCCCATTCATTTTTGTTCTCATGGCTGAAGGGTTAAGCTGCCTTCTTCAATTTGCCACTTCTTCAAACTCCTTAAAGATAATTACATTGCATGGCCAATCCCCCATCACTCACCAATAGTTTGTCAACGATAATATGCCTTTTGGCTACCCATCAGTACAAGAAGCCTCTGCCTTTAAACTCCTGCTCAATCTTTTTTCAGAAGCCTCTGGCACTACCATCAATGCCTACAAATCCCAACTCTTTTTCTTCCACACTCCCGTTCTCACTCAGAGGAACATAGCCAGGATTCTGGGTATTTCTATAGCCAAGCTTCCTTCAAAATATCTGGGAGCTCCCCTGTTCAACTTTGCTATCAAACATGCTTCTTGGAGGACCCTCCTTGACAACTTAGAAACCAGGATCTCCTCCTGGACTTTATGCTCCCTCAACATTGCTAGCAGGATTATCCTCATCAAATCTATTCTTCAAGCCATGCCTCTGTATCTGTTCTCAATTTTGGCTGCCCCAAAATGGGTTCTTAGGAATATTCGCAATCTTCAAAGAAATTTCCTTTGGGGTTCCTCGGGCCACAACAAAAAATGGGCCCTGGTCAAATGGACGGAAGTTTGTCTTCCAAAATCAGCTGGGCGACTAGGCCTAAGGGATCCCCTTCACAACAACAACATCAATGATGTGCGCATATGATGGAATTGGATCTCTAAACCATACACTTCCTGGGGTCATCTCTGGCAGGCTAAATATGCTCCAGGAAGTTCAAAAGAGGAGTTAATCCATTCCAGTCCAACCACTCCTGGCTCACTAATTTGGAATGTTGCCAAGATACATAGTGCTTTTGTTCAAGCACACAACTTTTGGGAAATTCACTTAGGCACCACTGCGAGATTTTGGGAAGATTCCTGGCAACAAATTCCCAAACTTGCCTCTCTCTTTAACGAACCCAAGTGGCAAGCAACCATGCATCAAAATGAACAAATCCATGTTCATTAATTCTGGCAACAACAATCTCCCCAAAGCTTTCATCTTTGGAAACGGGCAAACACTTGGCAGGCCAATTGGCAGGAGGAAACCTATGATGAGATTGATCAAGAGCTCAAACTCGGGAGAATCAAACTCTCTAATAAAAAATACCACTTGAGATGGGGATACACTACCAAGGAAGCATATCAAATCCTTCATCACCCCACTCAGATAATAAAAGATCAACTATGGGATCAAGTCTAGCAACCAAATATATGGCCTAAGGTCTCCACATTACTTTGGCTTCTCAGCAAAAAAAGGATCCTCACTTGGGATAACTTACAAAAGTGAGGATTTATTGGGCCTTCTAGATGCTTCAACTGTAATCTTCACTCAGAGGACACTAATCATCTCTTGGACACTTGCCCTCTAGCAACTCAAATGTGGGAGAGAACAACACAGTGTAACAAAAGAACAGGTAGAAGAGAGGGAGATATCGTAAACACTATCAGAACCTGGCCATGGAAGCCTTTCCAAAGTCCTTTCTCAACGCTCTCTGGAATCTCCTGCCTGGCTTCATTTATTGGATAATCTGGAAGGAAAGAAACAACAGGATCTTCAAAAATCACAGTTCACCTTTGGACACTCTTTGGCTTCTTCTCAAGCAGAATCTTCAAGAAACTCTAGCTCTCAGACAATGGCAAGACTTAGACATTCCAGTCTCTCCTTAGGAATGCCTCATTCTTGCCAACTGGAATTTAGATATCACCACTGTAGATCTCATCAAGGCTAGTAATTCTATCCAGTCTGAGTTTGCACACTCTTGGTCTCCATCGACCATCCACCCCTACAAGCTGAACTTCGACGGATCGGCTAAGGGCAATCCTGGGCCGGCTGGATATGGTGGCATAATCAGGAACATGGAGGGCTCTGTTCTACATATGTATCATAGTTCGATGGGTTGAGACACCAACAACGCAACCGAGATTGAAGGTTTATGGAAAGGGTTACGCACAACAGAAACAAAGAATTTGCTCCCTTTAGAGGTTGAACGGGATTCTCAAATTCTCATAGAAGCTGCCATCCAGATACAATCAGGATCCTCAGCTGCAAAGATAGCTTCGAGTTGGAGGATTTTAAGTAGACTGGAACAAATCAAAGAATGGCTCAAAACTCCTTGCAGCATTTCCTTCAAGCACATCCGGTGAATAGCTAACAAGGTTGCAGATAGACTGGCTAATCAAGGGGCCGATCAGCAGCTCCCCTTCTTCTCTGGTCTGTTGAATTGCTCCAATGATCCACAAATCAAAAGCGACTGCACATTCCTGGTGCAACAAGATCTATCCCTCCTGGATCCGGGTGTCTGACAGCAGCACAAGTACGTGGCTTGCGGTTTGGACAGGCGTGTGGTTTATCCTCACTGCCACACATCCTCTCACAACTCCCGTCATAACTCCTCCTCTGCTCCAAATTAATGAGATGTTAATGACGCCTGTACATCCATTTCTACCAGTTAATTTCTTGATCATGGCGCTATCAACTTGCCATAATCGTGTTTCTCCCCTCTGCTCTAGCTCCTCCTCCTTTGCAGTTGTAGTGGTTTGCTCTCATCCTCTCTCAGGAGTAAACCATGCTTTAGTTCGCTGGAGGAGCTTCTTGCTTGGCCCTGAAGCCATCCTCTATTTCCCCTGATCTTTTGCTTGCCACCCACTTGCTGCCCTGAGTCCTGAAGCCAAGTTTGTTTTCATCCTTTACTGCTTCCATCATCTTCCAAGAAGCCTGGATCACCTTGCTCCTCTAGCTATTCCGAAGTTGTGACAGTGGATGAGCTGCATAAAAGGAAACTCTCGAGGGAAAATTGGACGCCAGGTTGTCTCCTCCACGATGAACTCCTCAACCTCCTGCCCGGACTTCCGCTCAAATAAGTACCTAGCTACTCGGAGTGGACGGGGTAGGGGCAGAGGGTTACAAATTGTCGCACTGAGCTCCTCCCAATCCATGACTGACGCCACTCGGTTATGATTCCCTTGCAATCATGGCACTTCTTCCTTTATGGCCACGATCACCATTGAGCTTAGTGAGCTCAATTCAAGTCAAGGGGTTGGTTCCCTCAGAGCGACTATGGACAGGTCGGCGGAAGAAAGACCTGGCCCCATCCAAAAAAACCTCGAACAAAGCAAAGCTTCAAGCTCTGGCAAAGGCAAAGCTTCTCAAAGCGTGAAGAATCAGGCGGGCTCCTCTGATGACGACGATGATTACAAATATGGATGTCACATCACCGAGGAGCTGCCTAATCCCTCTCCTGATGCTTAAACAGGTTGGTTCTTTCTAGTTTTCTTGGACTTCAGCAAGCTCAAGAAGGTTCACTCATCACTGTCCTAGATATTACGACATATGCATTAGTTATATTGCCAGTTTTTCATGCGAAAGGGGCATTCTTCTAGCCTTCAGTTTTTAGTTTCGGTCGCAGTCACAATTACCTCCGTTTTCAGTAATGGGTAGTCGCGTAGCTGGTCACAACTACCAAGTCTAGTTTTACTATTTTGGTTGTCGCATAGCTCTGGTTTAATTCTCAATTCCAAGTACAACTATGGGGTTTTCTGTATTTTTGCCTTAATCATGATCAAGCTCTCTACAGTTCTTGAGGGAAATACTCTACTAGATTTTTGCATACAGATATGCTATGCTTGTAATCATGCCACATTTTTGGGCTAGCTCTACGAGGTCATGGCCTCAGTGTAAATTATTTTTGTATTAATATAGAAGTAGCCATATTCAGGAAAAAAAAATAAATTACCTAAATATCATTTCCAGACCTCTTAGAAATACAAACGAACCCATAAAACCAGTATCACCCATATCAAATAGGCATTAAAGCATCAATATCATTTCTAGTTAGAAATACAAATGAACCTTGTTACGCAGTAATTTGTCACTGTCTCCTTGTCATTCTCTCTACTGTGTCTGGGTTTCCAAGTAATCAAGCCCATGCTCTCTGAATTGGCCAAATAACCCACTTTGCCAAAGTTTTTGCTATCAGCGTGACTTTTGTCCAAATAACTGCGCTGATGGGCCCTCCATAACAGACCAAATGCGCTGCCAGTGCAGAAGTACACCTGTTTTCTGCGCTGATCGAATTTCATGAGCCAGCGCGTCTTGCCTTTGTATTGAGTCACGCTGACATGGCCTTCTCAGTTATTGAGGTGCGACGTCAGCGCGCCAGTCCTGTTATAATCCGCACTGATCCTGTTTGGGCGAATTTGTTCTAACAACCAACCTTCCAGATAACTCCAGACTTGGTGTCGGCCTTGTGAGTATTGCCTCCCTTCTATGGCATGTCTGTTTGTCATATGGGCCACCTTTCTTGGGGATAAGCTTATCCTTCCACCCTTCATGGAGAATCCTTCTCTTATATAAACCTCTACCATTGCCATGAGCAGCTAGTTTGGAATAGCTTGGATTGTGTAGAGCTTATAGTGCTCAGATTGCTGCTACTATAGGTATTTGGTGTGCTAAGTGTGGAAGTGATTGATAGCTTAGGGAAGGTTGTTTTGTGTTTCTTGTGTAAGAGAGAGTTTCTTGTCTTGGTAGAATCATTTCCAAAGGTGAATGCTCGAGACGCTTGCTGACTGGCCCCTCCTGAGAAGGATACCGACGTCAGAACATTTGGTTGTACTCTTCTCTGTCTTGATTAATAATAGATGACTGCTATTATTGTTCCATTCTCATTTGTCTATGCAATGGTTAAATGTGAATTACATCTTTTCTGACTGATGTATGGTTTCTTTTACTAGATTTCACGCTTGCGTTTGTTTCCTCTTCGTGTGTGCATGTATCTATTCACGGGGATCGCGGAGGATTGTGACCAGCCAAAGCGAAGGAGCGAAGGCAGCATCTCTTCGTTAAACAACAATGTTGGAATCCAAGTAGGTGCTCGTTACCTCTTGTTTAATTGTAATTAGGAACATGCATAACAGCATTGTTTGATTTTTGCTAGACCCTTGCTGGGCTTGTAGGGATCGCCTCTATCCGTAGAGGGGATTTACCTCTCCAACAAACCTATAAAACCAATATCACCCATATCAAATATACATTAGAGAAAAAATATGCTCATTATGTTCAATAAAGATCAAAGCTACAAGAAATCTCAATCTATCTATACCATCAAAACATAGAACCAACTAAATTAGAAATCCATGATAATTGAAACCACATAACATTCATTCAAGGATTGCGAACAGGAAAATAATATCCAACAAGAACTTAAAAATCCTTATCCAAACAATTGTAATCAACGTCTTCAAAAAATAAACATTACTCCATACAAACAAGAGAAGAAGCATCCATCAAATGCACATAACCATAAAAGAATACAACATGCCATTAAGAACCTAGGATTTGCAAGTGTTTTTGTGCCAAGAGGATATAATAAACAACAAGAACCTCCAAAACAAAAGCACTGTGGATATGGTTTTTTCAAGGTGTTGAATCTATATATGTAGTCAAAAACTCATTTTAAACAACAAAAATTACTATTGGGCCAAAAACAATTAGCCATACTCTGGCCAAAAACTTAAAAATTGTAGCATGTTTAGACAATGACATTTTTTTCTTAGCATGTGTAAATGTTTGTATTTCCTTACCATTTATACAAAATATAAGATTTTTTTAGTAAATAAATCTTTAAATTAAATTTATTTATTTTTGAGATCTGTTACACAGTAATTTGTCACCATCCCTGTTGCTTCTCTTGTCGTACCTTGGAGGACCCATCCCGGGAGTTATAAGAAGTGACAAAGTCTAAAAACACTTGCATTATGTTCCCCTGAGTATGTACTCCATGTTCCCTGAAGACATCTTCTGCAGATTATCCCTGAAAAGTGATCTTTTTCCATTGGCGCAGGTCCGCAGTATCCTACCCGCGCCAATGGTGGAGATCCTCAAAAGAGGGCGCGACCATTGGCACTCTGTCTTAGACCAACAGTTGCGCCAACCAAATTTAGTCGTGCCTTTTGCCTTAACGCACGTCCGACTGTTGTTTCCTTCATTACATGGAGCTTTTCTGAGGATAAAAAATCAGTCTTTTGTCAAGCTTTATCCATCTTTATGGCTTTTTAGGATAATGCTAATCCGCAAAAGGTGTCTCGGTTCATCGTATCCTCCTCCCTTCTTCATCTATATAAGCTTGTCATTATGCATTGGACAAGCTAGTGATAGGAGTGCTAGTGATTTAGTGATTGAGTGATAGTAGTGATGATTATCGGTCATGGAGTGTTAGATGTTGAGTTCTTGAGTTCTTGGAGGAATGCTAGTGAGTACTAGAGAGGTTATGCTGCCGGAGAGGAGATGCATTGCAAGACACATATAGTTACTCGGCCAGCCAGGAGAAGGGTCGACATCAGAACAATGGTTGTAACTTTTCCTGTTTATTAATTGATGAGCGACTGCTATTATAGTTCCAATCTCATTATCTATCATGCTGATGTGTTGATTTATTTCCTTTCTGACTGAAATATAGTTGTGCCTTGGTATTTTTTATGTTGGTATCTGTCTCTTCCTTTGCATGTGCAGGTGTTCGTTTGTGATCTGTTGGAGCAAGGGAGCGGGGATATCAACTCTACTTCAATCATAGCGTTGGACTCCAGGTTAGTCTTCTTGATTCACCTTTGATGCATAACTAGGAACTGGCGTAGCAGCGTGGTTTGATTGTGGCTAGTTCTGTTATAGGCTAGTGAGATCGCCTCTATCCGCAGAGGGGATTTACCTGACCAACAAATTGGCGACTCTGCTGGGGAGTAACTATTTGATTTTTGTCTTGCATGTTAATTTTCTTTTGTTTGCTTGAGTGAATGAGCTTCCTGAGTCAGTTTTGAGTTTATTCTTTACTGTTTGACCCATCTGAGCACTGTCAACCCGACCTGAGGTCGTATCATTTATTTTTCTAGTTGGCAAGCTTAATTGGCGCGGTTATTTCTCTGACAGTCGCGCCAATCCTGTGGTAGCGCAAGTTGCAGGCTGACAGTCGCGCCAGCTCTGTAAATTTTGCCTGTGTGTGGGTGGAAAGCTCTTTCAGTCTCTTTATATATCTCTTTCAGCCTCTGGAACTGTGTTGAACCTCTGCTTGATTGGTCTTAGCCTGTATCCCTCAACTGTTTGCTCATTTCTATTGATTTTCGTCTCAGCCCTAGGATATCTAGTGACTTTGCATGTCTAGCCTTCTGTGGGAAGTTTCGATCTCTTGATTATCCAGTCAGCTTGTTGGTTGTGTTCTGCACCTATCTAGTGGTTTGTTAAAGCTTGATCTTCTATACTCTGAATACTTCACTTCTAGCCTCTTTGGAGTTCACTAGTCTTTGTGTTTTTCCTTGCTTGCATGGTTCATTTTAGTGTTTCAGAATTGGTTCTATTTCATTGACTGAACTTGGATTGTGCATATCTCTTTGAATTTGTTTACATGCATCATGCCATCTTAAAGGAAAGAAAAACAAAAAATCTCTTGCATCATAGTAGTTAGCATTTATTGTTATTTGTTGCTATTAAAAAGAAAAAGACAAAATTTCGTTTCTTGTTATTAGCTGCATTAGGATCTTTGTTGGTTTTTGAAGTGATCATTTCGTTTGTGAAAAAGATCTCAACCCTCCTGTAGATAGAATTCATCGAATCAAATGATTTAATTTTGGCATATAGTTTGCATGTAAGAAGTTTTTGAGATATCACATACGGTAGGACCAAAAAACTGAAACATAATCAAAGATAAAACTTAAAATGAACTCAATGAACATAACAACGCATTGGAACATAACGCAAACACTCTAAAGGTCTAGGTTAGAGACGTGTTCCGGCGTCTTTAAACCTGGTAGTTTATCGTCGAGTGGTTGGGTGATTCCTCCACGGTGAAACGATAGGTGCCAATACGGACTGTGCTCCCACGTACCGTCGAGTATATATTGGGAGACCCCTATAGGAATAAAGCCTTTATCCATAGGAAGCCATGTCAGCCGCCCTACGATTCGCAATGCAGTGAACACTGCATTCACGAAGATCGACCACCCGTACCCTAAAAAGTATTCTGTGGTTTTGCAAAAATTTTGGCACACCCTATACCTAGAATTCCAGAGCAGTCACTTTTGATCCTTTTCGGACTCCCTAAACGAAAAGGTGCCTGTGAGCGTCTTGTCACTTCGTGCTCATTAAATATTCGAAGGAGACTAGAGTCATCTTTTATCCTTTTCTCGACTCTTAAAAAATGAAAAGGTTAAGTTCAGTGTCTTAAAATTTATTGGCCACGATAACATTACCCAATTAGATTTTGTTTGCGTTAGCTTGAGTAGGATTATTTCTCGTTCAATGGCAGCCTTCCCGGTGCCCACCGGCCAAGGTGTTCCCCTTGATGGAAACCCTCATCCATTTCCTGCTGTTGGAAATGTTGGTGTTCAGTATATCGCAACTTTGTCTTTACCTGGGTTAACCATCGGTTTGCCCGTGTGGTTGTTTTCAAACTCGGTGGTCTCGAGTGTGATAACTTCTGCTCCGAATGAACCCACCTCCCAGGTAATACCCACTTCGAATGTTACTTCCGAGGTCAATGCCGTCCAAACCACCACGGAAAACAAAGCCTCGAAAGCAAAGAAGAAAAGGAAACCGAAGAATAAGCCAAATCGACCCAAGCAGGAAGCCCCTAACCCTCCGCCCGATGAGGGTGCCAAACGCAAACCCAAGTATCCTTGTCTTATCTGTGATGAGGATCACTATACAAAGGACTGCCCCAGGCAGTCCGAAGTTATTCGTTTGTTAAAAGGCACCCCTGGGACTCCTGCGGTGCCCAAAGAGCCCTTTCCCACCCAACACACTCAAAAAACTCAAATGGTGGCTGACCCATCTCAGCTTCCCTCTTCCTTTGGTTCTCAAGTGTTTATGGCTGGAACGATACCCATCAATATCAGTACTCAAACAAAATATTACCCGCCATCTACCGGGAAGGAGCCTGAGATACCTTCTAGTGCTCCTCCGTTCAGTTCTGTT
Organism: Pinus tabuliformis; assembly: GCA_031772625.1. Classification (NCBI taxonomy): domain Eukaryota; kingdom Viridiplantae; phylum Streptophyta; class Pinopsida; order Pinales; family Pinaceae; genus Pinus; species Pinus tabuliformis. Next base: position 281,112,069 of record CM062806.1, on the reverse strand, counting down.
CCGCCACCACCTCCTCCACCTGAACAACGTCTTGTTGATTCTAAGGTGGACCCTTCCCCTTCTTCGCCTACTGCTGCGTCCTCATCTTCTACTTCGCCTGGTGAACCTCTGGATTCAAGTAACCAGGTGGCTAAGAAGAAAAAGAAGAAGAAGACAAAGAAGAAGAAGACCCCTAAACCAGAGGTTAAAGCTATAACCCAAGTCGCGCCACCTTGTGCTCCTCCGCGGAAGGTCAAATTTCCTTGTAAGTTGTGCAAGGAAGACCACCTTCTCTGCGATTGTCCTGGCATTCCCAGGGTTTTAGAAGTATGGTCTCATGATCCGGACCACCCTGCATCGTCCTCTGTCGATCATGGCGATGTTACTTTATCACCTGGAAACGGTAAGGGAAAAGAGAAGATTCGAATCCCTTGTAAACTTTGTGAAGGCAATCATCCCCTTCACCTTTGTCCATTTATGGATAGAGCCACTATTGTATTGGAAAGTCTTACAGCTCCCTCAACCCAACTTCCTACTGGTTATCAACGTCTTTCTGCAATTGCAGAACGTTCCCCTGTTGACAAAGAAATCAACCAAGATTCCTCTCTTGTCTAGCCTCCTCTTCTTGAATCTGGCTCTGCCAAGCCTATTCCAGACCAACCATTGGTCGGAAAGAGCGTCGACTCGAGTTCAGCACCCGCCGACCACTTTATTTCGGAAGAGCATCAAACTCATGTTCTTCTTGTCTCCTCAGATTCTCCTACATCTGGAAATACCCCTACATCTGAGAGACCTACTGCGCTCTCCCCCGAGCAGGGGGGCAATCATACGATTCCCCCACCAAGTAGTTCGGTCGCTTCCTTCGACTGGAGACGTTTGACTACCTTCCGCCTCCCGTCTCATGTGCCTTTTTGGGTCATGGTACACGCCTATGACAAGGAAATACCTGACACTATTTTGGATGAGGGTGCATCTGTTAGTCTTATGTCTGCTACTACTTGGCAAGCTTTGGGTTCCCCACAGCTTGTGCCCGTAGCATCGAATCTGACTACTTTTGATGGAGGAACTAGCCAGCCATTAGGGATCCTTCCAAATTTCCCTATTACTTTGGGAGGCAAGACTGTCTATATAGACGTATCGGTTACCCAAGGTGCTTTAGATTTCAATCTTCACCTTGGTCGTGACTATGTTTATGCCATGGGGGTCCTTATTTCTTCACTTTTCCGTGTGGTTTGCTTTCCACACAATGGACGAATTGTGACTATCGGCCAATTATTGTTCGTTAGTCCACGGGTCTCCCCTGCGCAGTCGTCATCCCCTCCTGGTGTTCATCCACCAGTTGCATCTGCCTCACCGCAGGTCAACTACGTGGCCACCTATCCCGTGCCTGTATCCAGCGATGCCACCGTCGTGCATAGTGTCCTAGGGGCATTAGGTCTTGACTTCTAAGATGTTGTCCTTCCACCGGGAGTGGCACTCTTGGAAGCCCGAACTTCCTGTTCATTATGATGAAGTTCGGGCGGAGCACAGTTCGTTTTCCTGTGTCAAGCTCCTTAAAAAATGAAATTAGGTGGCGGAGCATAGTTCAAGCTCCTTAAAAAATGAAACTAGGTCTAGCCGAGCATAGTTCCTGATCTTGTGTCAAGCTCATTAAAAAATGAAATAAGAGAATGAGGATAGTTCTTTTACTGTGTCAACCTCATTAAAAAAATGAAACCACTCCCTTTCCAAATAGAGTCTTTTGATTAAGATCTCGTAAAATACAAGTAGAGTCTTTCACAGATCTCGAGAGTGAACCTTCATTCCATCCACTCCGTGAATGCCATGAAGCTTGGGGGGCATGTACCTCGATTTGCATTATCATGCTGGAGGCATGCAAATTTATAGCAAGCATAGTTTTTCGTTTCAAGCTTGTGTAAACATGAAACAGAATCCAAGCGGAGTTCTGCATGGTTCAAGCTTGTAAAAAAAATGAACCCATACCTGATTTACATCCTGTGATTGCCTTTTATCTGCTAAATTCTGCTAGATGAGCCTTGGTTGTTTCATTCCATCGCCACCATCTCTTTGGCCGATCATATGCTTTCACTTGGTTGTTTCTCCTTTCCTGAGGAACCGCAACGATGAGTGGTTTTATTAGCCAACCTCTTAACCTTTACATGTTTCGAGCAAGTTCCACCATTACCGGAACCAGTTGCTATCCTTTATACCACTCGTTCCTTCAGGACGAGTCGCCTTTACGCTCTTTTCTGACTCGTAAAATATGAAAAGATTGCCGAGTATTTTTCCTTTTTGACTCGTTAAAGAAAATAAAAATGGAGGTCTGCTTTCAGCTCTTTTCTGACCAATTAAAGAGGAAAATATGGCCGAGTCGCTCCTCTTGACTCGTTAAATGTTAATAAGGGGCGGTCGTTTTAAGTTCTTTTTGTCGACTGTTAAAACATAAAAAGATTACTGGGTTTTTGTCGTTTCAAACTCGTTAATGGTTACGAAGCGACGTGGTTTTGACCGCTTTTTTACTTTTTCGGGTCGAAATCACTAATTATGAAAAGTACTCCTCGATCGTAATGATCGAGCGGTTCTTTCGGGTATTATTTTATACTTTTTCGGGCCCGAGAGACACAACTTTATGAAAAAGGACATCCCTGGAGTTTCCTTTTATGCTGTCTTTTCAAACTCTCTAAACATGAAAAGACGCCGAGTTCTTCCTTTGTCAGACTCGTTAAAACTTAATGACATCAGATTTTGTCACAACACAAGCATATGCTATCCCCATCAAGCTTGTTAAAAATAACTGGGGTACTCGCCAGAAATGGCGGGGGGAAAAGAAAATTTTTGAACCATAATTATTACCGTAACGGCAGTATGTCGCTCTTGAACATGGCACTTTTTGCTTTCATGTCCGGGGTGGGGATATTTCATCTCATATCTTTCACTTGCTTCCATGGACTTGGGTACCCTATTTGACCTCTCATTCACTCATTGCCTCGTCATCATGACCTTTGATACATTGATGTCAAATACTGCCAATTCCGTTAATGTGCCACCGATATGTTCAAGAGAAGTTGACCTCTGCAAAGCAACCTCCCTCTGATAGTTCGCACAATCTTGATTCACAACTTCATCTCTCTGTCTCGTGTCGATGATGTGGGAAACATTATGGCCCACCTTCGATCAAGGTCACTCCCTGTCGACTTCAACTCATTATCCAGGGAATTGATCTAGAGACTCCTTTCCGGTGCCTTGGAGCCTGCATGCCTCAATGGCAGGTTCTTCATGTTCGACGTGAGGTTTTCATCATTGGCCTCCGATCGAATGATTCTACGGGTGTTCGACTTCAGACCATTGATTCACACGCCGTAGATTGTACCTATAGTACCTTGAGGGCCATTGTCATTATTGGTGGTACCTCTCGCGTCTGTTAACAGTTTCCATTATTGACTGGTAATCAGACGATGTTCATGCATGTTCGACTTCAGCTCATATATTCACATGCTTGGACTTGTACTCTTGTTTGGGTCGAGATGGAGCGCAAGACCCTGGATTGTGTCTGTTGTAATCCAGGCGTGATTCTTGATACTTGACTCGTTCACTGGATGGCTGCGACCATACCTGAGTCAATTGATCCTAACCAGATGGCTGCGTCCATACTATGGATCTAGATTATCTATGTACTCTCTTATGGATGGCTGCGACCATACCACGTACATCATGTAATTGAACTATCAGTCATGTCTCTTAATACAGATCCTCGGCGGCAGTAACTATATGTGCTCTTATGTGTTATTGTGTGTTCTTGTAAAGCATTTCACCCCTCTCCACCTCTCGGACTTCATGCTTTAGGGGGCATCTGTTACACAGTAATTTGTCACCATCCCTGTTGCTCCTCTTGTCGTACCTTGGAGGACCCATCTCGGGAGTTATAAGAAGTGACAAAGTCTAAAAACACTTGCATTATGTTCCCCTGAGTATGTACTCCATGTTCCCTGAAGACATCTTCTGCAGATTATCCCTGAAAAGTGATATTTTTCCATTGGCGCAGGTCCGCAGTATCCTACCCGCGCCAATGGTGGAGATCCTCAAAAGAGGGCGTGACCATTGGCGCTCTGTCTTAGAGCAACAGTCGCGCCAACCAAATTTAGTCGTGCTTTTTGCCTTAACGCACATCCGACTGTTGTTTCCTTCATTACATGGAGCTTTTCTGAGGATAAAAAATCAGTCTTTTGTCGAGCTTTATCCATCTTTATGGCTTTTTAGGATAATGCTAATCCGCAAAAGGTGTCCCAGTTCATCGTATCCTCCTCCCTTCTTCATCTATATAAGCTTGTCATTATGCATTGGACAAGCTAGTGATAGGAGTGCTAGTGATTTAGTGATTGAGTGATAGTAGTGATGATTATCGGTCATGGAGTGTTAGATGTTGACTTCTTGAGTTCTTGGAGGAATGCTAGTGAGTACTAGAGAGGTTATGCTGCCGGAGAGGAGATGCATTGCAAGACACATATAGTTACTCGCCCAGCCAGGAGAAGGGTCGACGTCAGAACAATGGTTGTAACTTTTCCTATTTATTAATTGATGAGCGACTGCTATTATAGTTCCAATCTCATTATCTATCATGGTGATGTGTTGATTTATTTCCTTTCTGACTGAAATATAGTTGTGCCTTGGTAGTTTTTATGTTGGTATCTGTCTCTTGCTTTGCATGTGCAGGTGTTCGTTTGTGATCTGTTGGAGCAAGGGAGCAGGGATATCAACTCTGCTTCAATCATAGCGTTGGACTCCAGGTTAGTCTTCTTGATTCACCTTTGATGCATAACTAGGAACTGGCGTAGCAGCGTGGTTTGATTGTGGCTAGTTCTGTTATAGGCTAGTGGGATCGCCTCTGTCCGCAGAGGGGATTTACCTGACCAACAAGATCGTTTATTGCTAAACGTTTCCAACCAAACTGATTATGTGATTAACCCAGAAAAACAATCTCAAGAATAAGATGAATCACTAAAGCTTGAAATCAAAGTTGTTGTTGTTGTTTTTTTTTTTTTTTTTTTTTAATATATATAAAGAATATAAGAAAGTTTTTTTTTTTTAAGTAAATATATTAATAATTTAATTTTCAAAGATATTTGATAAAAGTGAAAGTCCCTTGACAAATCATTTTAAGTGGTATAATTTTCTTTAATAATTATTTCCGCTATACATTATGTTTTACCTATTTTATTTTAAAGATAAAATAAGATTTCTACTTTAATATTGATATATTAAGTAAATTCAACTAAATATTAAATCACTAAGTAGATTCAATTCTTAGTGTTCATATTTCTTAATCATATCTAAAATATTTCATTATTTGAATGAAAAAAACATTAATTAAATAATAATTTATATCATTAAATCAAAATTGAGCTTTCAAAGAATTCACTATCATCTTCAAATTTTTAATGTTAAATTTTCTTAATCATCTTACTTAAGATATCTCATTTTTAGACATAAGCAAATAATAATACAAAATTATTTGGATAATGAAAAAGAACACAGTTGGTCTCTTATTGTAAATTAGAATACTCATATTTTATTAACAAAACAAGATTACAGAGTTTTATGTTTCAGATCTCACCTACCATTATATATCATAAAACTGAAATAACCTAGAAAATGAAATACCACATAAAACATAGAGAAAAATGCTCAATCCATATCAACAAAGCATAATACCACCAACCCATTATCACCATATAGACATAAGTAGAAGAATGAAATCAAGCTCACAAAATACATATCTTCTATGATCACTAAGTTATAAACCATAGAGTTGAAGCAAACATATTGAATTGAAATCAACATAATAAAGCATAATCTTCAGTTAACCAATGCTGAACACGCCACCAAGAGCATATATCATCACCATCTAAGATCATAACCCAAATAAAAACATAACCTACAATCCTCGTGATGGGAGACAACATAATGCACATGAAACGAGTACTAATAAGCAAGAAGACACCATCCACTGAGTAATTTAGAACCCATAGTAATCAACATGAACAAAGAGCCAACCATCTATGTACGAAGCCAAATATAATAGCAATTAGCCTCCATCCATATCAAAATACATAAGAGAGAACCATAACCTTGCCTCCCAAACTCATAACCAACCACAAGAACATAGACTCATCCATAACCACATAGAGCCACTAACAATATCATCAAATGCACAACCATGTTCAAAAATCATACCAGAGAAACAAATCTCCACATTATAATCCAAACTTACTGGCCACATACCAAAATTGACTGCAAAAGGATATGAAAGCCTACCATATCTAATCATGATCAAAAGAGGATATTGTAGATAGTGCCTAAGCACTAGAACCCAAAGGATTTGTGAGGTCCCCAGAAGCATAATCAATCTCAAGAAAGCCCTCAAGTCAAGCCAAACGAGAATCTACATTATCTAAAAAAAACCTTTGATTATGGAGCATGTGTTTAATGTCCTCAAATCATATATTATATCTTATAATTAGAAAAAAATAACATTTTTTAGCTAATGTCTAAACAAATATTTAAAAAAAAACATGTTCTAAATATATTTTGTTTGTTGAAGATTATAAATTTTTGGGTTGGCTTTTATTATAAAATGATAGTAAAAAACAAAATATTTGATTAATTTCTACATATAAATTTAGATTGTTAGAGATGTTCGAATTATCTTTTATGGAAAATAAACTAATTTTAGGAGGTGAAACACATTCTCTCACACACTTTTCCTAGCATGTTTCTTTTCTTCCCCTTGGAAAAATTGTAATTTTCATTATGTATGAAAATTACATGTTGTATGCAAAATGCATATGCTATATGTGAGGCATGGCTTGTCAAAAATGAATATTGTTCACCTATATCAGTTCAAAATTTGGTGCCTTGAGTCCACGCAGGGAGGCCCAGTTTCAAAAAATATTTTTCAGATTGTTTTTTCAATAAAAATATATGCTCGAGTAAACTGCATTAGAGTTCTGAGATAAAAGAAAATAAACATATGTATATTTACAGATGGACACTGTAAAAGCATGAGAAAAACCCCATATCCAGGCTCCCAATGAGCCTACTGAGCAGCTATGTCCATGAAGGGCCTGTGATAATACTGATAATGGGCCCCTTCCTTTTGTTCTTGGATCATCCAAGTGCCCGAAGGCCCGTTCGCAACCTCTTTGGATAATCGATCGACAACTGCGTTCCTTTCCCTAAAAATGTGATGGCATATGAAAAAATCAAAATGTGAAGAAATTCGAAGAGCCTCATCTAGGATATGTCTCAATGTGTAAGTATAACATCTTGTTTTTTGGTTAAGCCAGTCACATACAACTTGTGAATCCCCAAACAGTTGCAATATTCTATAATGTTTTTCCAATGTAAATTGAATAAGGAATTCAACAATGGATAGTTCATCAAACTTGTTCGAGCCTCCTCCTAGGCCCATTTATATATTGAAAAGATGGAGGTCAGAGAGATACAAGATGGCTCCCCCCCCCACACCTCCCCTCTTGTGCAGAACCATCACAGAAATCCCAAGGAAGTGATTGGTTAATGGATTCAGGTATAAGAGTGCGAGCCTGCAGGGGATTATCATCTTCTGGGATAAGAGTATAATCAAACAATATTTGGGTAGCAATTGAAGGCCAGTGAGGGGACGCGTTTAGGAATATGAGTCTGTTGTGCACAATACAAATGGCATAGCTGATGAGAAGTGGGAGGTTGCGATGTTTAGGCGGGATAGTCCTTGTCCACCATTTTGTCCAGGCCTCCACAGGATTAGAGCCCTGCCACCTAATATATGTAGAGACTGATGTAGTAATTGTCTGCCAAAGTTCTTGAGCAGCTCTGCAATCTATGAACAGATGCGAGACAAATTCATCACTGCTCTTGCAAAGACAACACCAAAATGGACCATTTTGGGCTCGCTTGAGGAGGTTGTCCCCCGTGGGGATTTTATTGTTGAGGATGGTCCACATGAGAAGTCTGCACCTTGGGGGTGCTTTGAGCTTCCACAAGTGCCTCCACCAATGTTCAATGACTTGTGGTCTTCGAGCATCAGTTAATACCAGGTAGCCCTCCTTGGGTGTGTAAGACCCAAATTTCGATAGTGCCCAGATGATCTCATCTTTGCCATCCCCTAATCGGATGTGGGTGGTAGTGAGATCCCCAATGTATTCCATCCACATCTGCACCCACCGCTGAAGAATATTTAAGCTATGGGTTGATTTCCAAGCTTGCTGGAAAAGGGTGGAGTGCTCAGAATCTCTTATGTGATTGATATGAGCACTATTCATTGTACTGAAATGATTCCTAATCTCAATAGGTAGTCTGTGGGCATCTCGACAACCGATCCAGGGGTCTTGTCCTATCCTAACAGCCGAACTAGATTGAATTTTCCATGTGATGCCAACTCTAACGATGTCTAATGATTTAAGAACAACCTTCCATATAATCGACATCCCAGAGGAGTATCTGTGTTGCTACCTTAACCAATCCATCACGTTGAGAAGGGCAATGTATTTGGAGACTGCCACCTTGGTCCATAAGCTATTAGATGATATAAGTTGCGATCCAAGTTTTGTTGTCAGGGTTGAGGAAAAATCTTCCAATTTCTTGATGCCCCATCCACCCCATTTCTTTGGAAGGTTGAGTGCATCCCATTTGACCCAAGCATAAATTTTTCCTGTCTGATTGCCCTTCCAAAGGAATCTACAACAAAGTGCCAGTATCCTTGAGAGTATACCTCTTGGGATCCATGCCAAGGACATCCAATAGACCATTGTAGCCTCCAGAACGATCTTGATGAGGATAAGTGTACTTGCCCTGGATAGATATTTGTAGTACTAGATATTGAGTCTTCTCTCCATCTTCACTATAAGCCATGTCCAGTCTATTATTTTGTATCCCAAAGGCTTCAGCTTATATCCAAGGTATCTTAACCCATCCTCAAGTTTCAACAGAGTGAACTGAAATCTTTGTAGGGCAAAGTGGATCTCATGTTGGGTGCATCTAGCTGTTCTCAAGGTGGATTTACTGCAATTGACCATCATGCCTATAGCCACTTGAAATAGGGAGATTTTGTTCTTTATGATGGTCAAGTCCCCTATACCTCCATTGAAGAAAATTAAGACATCATCCACGAATAACAGGTGTGTTAAGATGCAGTCTTCTGTGACTTTTATACCCTGCATTCTGCCCCTTCTGGCCTCTGCTTTGATGAGTCTACTGAGCCCCTCCACTATTAGGAGGAATAGGACTGGTGAGAGTGGACAACACTATTGAAGACCTCTTTCAGAATGAAAGAAGGGAGAGGCCGCGCCATTAAACAAAACAGTGAATGGAGTGTTAGTGATACAATCCATAATCCATTTAATGAAGACAAATGGGAACCCAAGGTGGGTTAAAAGCATTCTAATATACAACCAACAAACTCTGTCAAATGCCTTAGAGAGGTCGACCTTGAGGATCATACCTTTGATTTTCTTGTAATGCAATGAGTGCATAACTTCTTGGGTTGTTCCGACCGCTTCGTGGATCTGTTAGTCTTGAAGAAAGAAAAATTGCTCTTGTGAGATGTGGGTGGATAGAATGGGCGCTAAGCGATTGGCAATAATTTTAGCCATGATCTTATAGATTCAGTTACAAAGAGAGATCGGTCTGTAGTCGTCGAAGGAGTTTGGATTGTTAGTCTTCAGGATGAGAGCAATGAATGTAACATTAAAAGGTTCACACATATTGCCATTAACTCTGTAGTCTTCCACTACCTTAAGGAGGTCTGAGCCCAGAATCCTAAAAAATGCTAAGTAGAATTCCATTGTCCAACCGTCCGCCCCAGGACTCTTATCTTTCTTGAACCATTTAAGGGTGGCTTCCAGCTCTCCTAAGGTGACTTCCTTAGTTAGTTCCCTGCCTTCCTCCTGATCCATAAAACTTGGGAATAGTTGTGCCACTTGTATTATTTCGGCAAGGTTCATTGTGGGGGGTGCTCTGTATATTTGCTTGAAGTGAGAGGATGCCAATGCTGCTAGCTGGGGGAAAGTGTTTACAGGGTGTCCCTGTTCATTCAGAATCTGCTAGATGGTGTTGATTGCCTTCCTCCCATTTACGAATTTATGATAAAACTTAGTGTTATCATCTCCCTTAAGCATCCAGATCGCTCTACTTCTCAGCCTCCATGATTCTTCGCGATCCTTTAAGATTTTCCCTCTAGAGGCATATAGAGATGAGATTCTATCCTTGTGTTCACTGGAGCTATACACCCTTACCAAGTTATTCTCAAAGTTTTCAATTTCTATTTCAGCCTCTTTGAGGGCTTGATCACCCCGTCTCCTCTTGATGTGAGCCCAAATTTTGGAGAGTCTCTTCAACTTGTTAAGGTTTTGAGCAAACCCTACCGCAATATGACCTGCTGCAGCAGGGGGGGGGGGGGGGGGCGCCTTCCAGAAATCTGTGACCATACAAGCGTAGGAAGGGTCCTTCAACCATGTGGCACAGAACTTGAAGGGACCCTTAGGTTTCCCCTGCCCCCCGTTGATTTCCATATAGATAGGCAGGTGATTAGAGATGCCCCTTGATCCCACCCATTGCCTGTGAATTAGAACCTGATTGAGAAGGCCTTCATTAATAATAAATCTATCGAGTCTATGAGCTAGAATGTCTTCCCCTGTTCTATTGTTTCGCCATGTGGGTTACATATTTGTGATGGGGATCTCCATTAGATTGTGGGCTCCCAGTAAATTCTCAAAATAGACTAAAAGGGGATCAATTTTTGCTCTCCGTTCCCATGATTCTGCATGTCCTATGGAGAAGTTTAAATCCCCTCCCATGATTAGAAAATCATTTTGACAAAGTTTAGAGTTAAGAAGGAGGTCCCAAAATTCAAGCGTGTGTTGGCATGGCCCATAGACATTAATAGCATGTATCTACATCCCTAGGTCAGCCAAGAACAAGTCTGCCCCAAGATAACCCAAGCCCCACAAGTAGTTCCAGAGATTGACAATTCGCAAGTTGAACCCCAAGGCAATGCCTCTCGAAGGACCACTTGCATCAAGGCCAATAAAGGACCACCCTGGGAGCATCGATTGCAATAATAGAGAGATAGTTTCAGCAGATCCAAGGGTTTCATGGAGGAAAATAACATCAATAGGAGAGGTAGATAACAATCTTCTAAGAGCTAGCTTTTTATCTGGCCTAGCTAGCCCTCTGTAATTGAATGATACAATCTTCATTAGGGGGGCTAAGGTAATGGGCCTCGTGCTCTAAGAGCCCTTAGGATGGTAGATTTCCTACTAGAAGTGATTTCGTCTCCGGTCATACTCTATGCTTTGGATAGGGAAGAGGAGTGTCCTCAAGGGATTTTAGGGGGAGTAGCGGAGAGTACCTGGTCAAGACCAATGTGGTCATCTTGCTGTTTTTGGGCCTTAGACCTGGTCTGGTATCTTGGGGAGGGAGGCCCGTCTTCAGGAACAGGGGAATACAATGGAAGGGACTCCAGGATAGAAGAGGGGGTGATGGAGAACGTGGTTGAGGGGGGATGAGGGGGACAAGATAAGGGGGGTGAGATACTCAAGTAGTCCCATGTTCGATGCCAAATGGAGGAAATGCCAAACCATTAGTAATAGAAGATGTATGAGAGGGGTAAGAGGAGGATGAATTCTTACTTGATGATGATGATGCCCCGACAGCCGCTCTGGCCCTTGTGAGTGGAGGAGAGGGTGGCTGAAGAGGTGGTCTTCTGTGTTTCTTCGGGACCTCTTTGGAGGGTGTCCTTCCTGCATCCACCGAATCCGCTTGTATCCCTGGGTCTTCGATGGGAGGTTGTTCCTCTTGTTCCTGTGCTGACTTAGATGGGATTGCCCTTGCCTCTTTCCCTGATCTTACCTTATTATTGAGTGGGAAATCCTTAAATAGATGCCCGACCTTGTGACAACATCTGCACCTGAAAGGTACCCCTTCATAATCCAATGTCTGTCTCCGAGAAAAATTTCTCCACTAAATTATGATGTATTCCTGCAAGCCATCACTAGTATCCAAATGTATTAATACCCTTGCATAAGCCATCATACTTGTTGTAAGGTAGGATTTTTCATGATCGAGGTATGAGCCCATGACATTCCCAAGTCTCCTGAAAACATATTTAGACCAAAATTGTAAAGGTAGCCCTGGGAGACAGACCCAGAGGGGACCAGCATTTAGCTTCTCGCATTTTGGGTCAAATAGGGGCATCCATCTACGTAGGAGCACTGGCGCCTGTTTTATGTGCCGAACCGTAGAGAGGACCCAATTCGTGTGTTCGGCCCTTGCGAAATGGAGGGAAAACCATCCCGTAAAAAAAGTCTGGATGAAAGGAGGACCAACGCGATGTTGTCCCCAAATCTCCGATGTCCACTGCTTTAGCCTAGCTGTACTAAAGTTCCTCCCCCTTACTCTGCCAACCAAGACCTTTTTAGCAGTCTCCATAGTATCGCTCAAATGAATGTCCTCCCCTAGCCTCAGAAAAGCCTCAGAAGCTTTGGGTTTCAAGCATCGCTGTATTTTAGTCGACCACGACCTATCTTCATCTATGGGCTGCAGAGGTTCACTCAGAGGAGGATGAGCCCCAAAATTAGGAGGGTCTTGAGGAGGCTTCGCGGAGAAAACTCCAGAAATGGGTGAGATCCTTGTGAAATTACCAGATGGGCGGGGGGGGTGGAGGGCAGCATAGGTTGTCTTTCCGAAGCGGAAGGCATGGGCTCATTGGAATGAGCGACAAAAGGGACACAGGAGCCACCAAAGGGTGGAAAGGGTGTGATGCCCACCAAGAGATTTTCCAAGCCATGATCCAAAGAGTGGTCCACAAAAGTTAGGGTAGATGGTGACAACGACTAAGAAGTGAGGTTCGGTAGTGACGGGGTGGCTTCAAGGAGTGTGGCCACTGAGTTCGAAGGACCTAATATCGAGGGTAAAGAGGCTACGACATCTGAGAGAACACTGTCAAAAGGGTAACCACATACAGGAATTTTCTGGGGATGGGACCAAATGGGGATTCCCTCTAAAGGGTCCTCTGAATAATCCACGAGCTCATCCATAACCATCGCTATATTCCCGCGCCAGCTGCCTGCAGAGTCCTTGGGGAGCTCGTCACTGGTGACTGGGGGCAGAAGTGGTAGAACAAGAAAATGGAAGGTAAACCCTTGTCGGTGGAGGGGGAAGATAACTACGGCAGCAAGGCTATAGCACAATTGAAACAGGTCTATGCAGGAGAGTAGGTAGGGTAACGGGTAATGAGTACGGTTACCAGCACAAAATGTACCATCGAGGGTAGGGTTGTAGTAGAAAGAAATTACCATGCTATTACACTGAAACCCTCGTCAGGTGCCCTCATCGCCATCACTTTCCTCCATCTCTCCATGAGATTTCCCAACATGTTTCATTTGAGGAATAAGATTGATTATAGATTTTTGGCTTGGACATTTTTGATAAAATGATAATAAAGTATCTTATTAATGTCCACTTATCAATTTAGATTTTTAGAAATGTGTTATGTCCCTTTTATGGAAAGAAACCAACTTTAGGAAGTCAAACACCTTCCCTCTCTCACACACACAATAGTTCTATTGAGGTTTAAACCTAGGTTGTTTCCATGGAAAAACCTCATCGCAACCACTAAACCACAATGTATATATGAATTGATAAAAATTAAACCCATATTAGACTTCCATGGAGTTCAAACCTATCTTATAAGTGGAACACTATAAAATTTGAAAAGAATCAACATTTTATTTAACAATTTTTTAATGAAAGGTATTTAACTTTTCAATTGAAGTATAATTTTTTTTTGAATTTTTTGGTTATGAAAAGATTAGATGAAAATATACCTTTCAACATAAAATGAAACTTTTCCCTTCATATTTCATCATTACTGGCAAGCATTGTAAGCTTACAATACATTCAACAAATATGAAAACATAGAAAATTCATAAGTTATATCTCAATAATTAGAGTTTATATTCCATTTCATATCAAACAAGGAGATACAAATTATTTTGTTCAATGTTAGAATTAATCACTCTGATGTAGGTTGTGAGTGTTGTATGTCACACTATACTTTAAAAGATAAACATGCATCATATTTGTAAGTGGAAAGTTCATAATTATCACTTGTATTGCATTTCATATTAAAGAAAGGGACACTCTCATGAAGTGTTAAAATTTGTTTATTAAAATGTTCGTAACAAAGTATTTTGACCATAATGTGTGTAAATCTGCATTGGAAGCTCAAGATACCAGTGTCTATACATGACCCACATGTCATTTTCATGACCAAAATCATGTCTCATGTACAACACACATGATAACATATTATCTCACATGATGTATGACACACAACATATCATATATACTCTTCTCATGTACAATAGATACCATAACATTTTCTCATGTCTGATATATGATACACACCATAACATATAATTCTCACACCTGTCATAAACCATAACTTACATTTAAATATCTCGTGTGGTGTGTCTATGTGGTTGTCATTTACTAAGAATAATCATACAAGGATGCATAAATGTTAGCATAATTACAAATTGCACACAAGTCAAAGCCAAAATCAATTAGATTGAACATTAATCTACGTTAACAATAAGTAAATTAACTTTATACATACATTTTTGACATTTAAATAAATTTCAAAACATTGTTACTATGCTAAATAACTTGATGCCTAAAGGATAATCCTTCATAACCATTTAGCATGTGATAATTTACCATATCCATATGTTGATATTGTATCATGGCCACACTTTCTCTACATTAGCATTGTCAACTCTTATTTTGTCATGTATCACAAGTTATCTTAATCTTTCCAACCTAGAGTTAATCCTCAAGTAGTTGTCAAAAATTGTTGTAATGCAAACTCAAATCACGAGCTATTAATGGTAGGACCAATTCTCCCAAAAATAAGGAGCTAAGTCATCCAATCCATTACTCCACCCCATTTTTCAATGACCCTATGACTTAAATGTTGCACAAACTCCTTAAAGTGGATCTCAACAATTTGATGTTTTTGACCCCATAAGTAGAGTCATTCAAATGGAACATTAGTTTTCCTAATTACATGGCATCACCATCACAAATGAATTAATGAAACTTCATTTGGGTGCCTTACATATATATACCCTAAACATTGGTAATGATATAAAATATACCACTAAATTTTTACATATACACAGTTTCTCTTTGACCTTTGTAAACACTTTGAAACAAAGATTCATTATTTATGATAATTGTCTAAGATTAAACAATAATACAGTTAAAGAATTCATATATTCTTTTGAGAAACTCCCATATATAAAAAAAGTATGTTTGATACTATTTTTGAGAAGTTAATTATCAATGTCTATATATATATATATATATATATATATATATATATCTAAAAATCTTATTGGTTCATCCTACTACTTAGTTGGGAGTCCCTCAAAGAGCCCAACAAGCCCAAAATGTCTTGAATGCTTAAATGAAAAATAACATGTATTCCTCATTCTTGTTATAATATTTCTTGCCTATTAATCCCCATGTATTCTCCCCATTCCTTATAAATCTATATGTTAACTCTCATAAAGAAAAATTTCACAGTACAAATTTAAAGGTATTTATTATAACGATCATGAGAAAATTAAACATAAATGTAAGGTGAGAAAAACTCTTTATGGCTTTTTTGGAGAAATTGATGTTATAACTCCATGTATTATCTCTCCACTTGTTGAAGACATTCTCCCATCGAATCCATAGGATGTGGAACCACATATGTCCATCAGTGTCTCAACCGATATTCTACTTCCCAAATCCTTATATTGGTTGGCTACATCAAACATCGTATGGTCATTATCTTAATTTACAATGGTAGAATCCATAAATTCATACATCAATGTGTAGCCGAGGAGGTACATCGATAGAGCCATGTTGTGAACAACCTATTGATCATGATTATTAATGGAGGTTCCATTAAATGCAATGGTCATTATGAAAATATGTATTTTCAAATGGGCGAGTTTATAGTTTGAAAATCAACTATTTTTTATTGAAATGGGTGGTTGTGATATAGTGTCAGGTGTTGAATGGTTATGAACATTAGTTCTCATCATCCTGGATTTTAGCGAGTTATAATCAATTTCCACTAAGAGGGGCATCACTACAATTTCAAATGAATCATAACTAATTCTATGGACATCATCAACACCAATTATATATAAAAGATATTTAAAAAGGGGATTTAGACATTATGGTTCAATTCAATGCCATTGAGCTTTTGAGATACCTTCTCAACCCATCCATATTGACATTTAGTTAGTATTTTCCAAACATTAATTTAGGTTTGAAACTCCCCAAGGCCTACTACCCTCCCAAGGTGAGCATGATCATTTTATTATGCTCATACTAGGTAGTTGTCCACCTAATGTATTCTCATATCACCATCCTTTTCCCATAAAAATGAGATCATAGAGATAGCTCATAAATTGCTAACCATTGGTGTCATCTGCCCTAGTCTATCCTTTATTTGTCACTAGTAATCATGGTCCTCAACATGGAAAATTTTAGGGGCTAATATTCACAAGTGGGTTAATTTTCCACGTTTTTTTCCAAAAAAAGTATCCGCCAATTTGCATTTTTTCTAAAAATGATTTGTCAAAAATTTGTCTTATAAAATTATTTTACCTTAAAAATCACCAAAATTTTATGTAGACTAATATAAAATCATTAGAAATCTAAATATTTTTACAAATATATTGTAAACATTTAACAATATGCATATTAAGGACTAGTGAGATTCGTCAAATTTTGGTTTGCGTGAATGTTTTCTTCTTGTAGTAAAGATATCATAGATGACAACTAGCATGCTTTGACATAAATACATACATAATTTATAGATGAAACATTCTTCTTGAGAAATTCTTTTCTTAATGTTATAAGTTGATTATTTTGTGTAATTCTTTTCATAATGTTATAAGTTGGTTGATTATTTTGAGAAAGTAGAAGGAAATGACAAGGGAATTGACATAAAGATGAGAATTAAAGTTTTAATAAGTATTTTGATGTGATACTATTTTGTACAATGAGATTTAAATGTTTTTGGTTTTTTAAGGGGTTAAATCTTTAATTTAAAATTATGAAAAATAGTAACTTTTTGTTTACTTAGCATTTGTGAGGGTTTGTATTTATATTTAAATAGTGGGAAACCTATCATAATACAATTGTCAAACAAGCAATGGTGACAAACATCACTAACTGTTATCAACAAATGTAGGTTTTCTCATCACTGATATATATCTATATCTATATATATATCTATATATATATATATATATATATATATATATATATATATATATATATATATATATATATATATATATATATATATATATATATATGTTAAAAATCTAATATTTAAAGGTATTTGACAAAAGTGAAGATGTATTTCTTATACATCACTAATAAGTCATTCCAAGTGGTGTAATTTTCTTTAATAATTATTTTCAATGTGTGTTGCGTTTTACCTATTATGCTTGAAAGATAAAGTAATAATTATACTCTAATAATTATATTATTGAATAAATTGAACCAAATATTAAATCACTAGCATGTAAATGAATGGTCACAAAAAAACTAGTGTAAACACATTTGCTCCTTGTTCATCCATATTGCTCCCCTTAGATGATTGGGTTAAAACCAAACCTTCAAAGATTCAATGTTTAAGTTTCTTCATCGTACCCAAGATATCTCATTTTTTGAATGACAAAACATAATCAAATAGTGATACAAATTAATAAGCTAAAACTAAGTGTTCAAAGAGTTCACTATCATCTTCAAATTTATCGACAATTTATTATAAATTTTTGGGGTGGGTTTTTTTGTTTGATAAAATGATAATAAGCAATAAAGTATTTGACTAATATCCACATACATATTTAGATTGTTAGAGGTGTGTGAATTCTCTTTTATGGAAGGAAACTAATTTAAGGAGGTGAAACACTTTCTCTCACACACTTTTCTAAGCATGCTTCATTTAAAGTATCTTATTAATATTCACATAACAATTTGGATTGTTAGAGATGTGTGTATTCCCTTTTATTGAAGGAAACCAACTTCAGGATGTTAAACACATTCCTTCACACACACCATAATGGCTTCACTCAACCTCTAATATATCACGTGTGATTGTGGCATACTAAAAAATACCTATAATTTGACTACATATTGGAAAATGGCTATAAAAATCACATTATTTAACCCCCTACCAATACGAACCCATTACAAATTCCCAATAAAATACTCCTAGTTTTACTAGATATTGTAGGAATCCATTTTTTCATTAACATTTTTCTACCCCTTTATATTTTTTCATTAACTTTGAGCTTCATTTTTTATATTAGCCAATATAAAAAATATGGTCAATATATTATGCCATTTTTTCCTCAATATATATCCCGCAATATGAATGCATGTGGTATGGTATTGCTCCCCTAGTAAAGCACCCATAACACACACATACATAATGACTCTATTGAGATTTAAATCTAGATTGTTTCTATGGTGAAGTCCCATCCCAACCACAATGTATATATAAATTGATAAAAACTAAAGCCATATTAAACTCTAAAAAAATTCAAACATATCTTAGAATTCAACACTCTGAAAGTTTAAAAATCAACATTTTAATTAACATTTTTTAATAAAAAATATATTTAATATATCATTTTAATTGAAGTATAACTATTTTTTTTTTTTCAATTTTTCATTATAGAAAAGTTCGATAAAACTATACCTTTCAACATAGAATTATTTTGTCCCTTTCAAATTTCATCACACTTGCAAATGTTGTAAATCTACAATACACTACAAATTTGAAAATATAGAAGATAAATACAGAAGATTTACAAGTTGTGTCAAGAACCATAGTTTGTATTCCATTTCATATTAAACAAAGATATATAGATGCATATGTTTAATGTTAGAATTGATGGCTCTAATGTAGATTGTGTGTTGTAAAATCACATTAGACTTTAAAATCATAAACATAGAAAATATTTGTAAGTGGCAAGTTTATAATTATCATCTTAATTGCATTTCATATTAAAGAAAGAGAGACTCTCATGCAATGTTGAAATTTTTCATAATGTATTTGGGCCATAGTGTGCGTAAATTTCTTTTATTGGATGCTTCAGTGGATGTGTTAGCCTTGAGGTGCAGAGCTGACTTTTTGAAGGTCAACGGGAAGATTCGGTCTGCTTTGCTGTTCTCAAAAGGGGTCCCACACGGGCCATTTCCTACTCCTTACCTTAACCTGCTCCCACTTTACCCTTTCTCTTTCCTAACTTAACCTTCGTGCTCCAACAAATTCCTCTTTGGCCTTAGCCCCAAGCGCAATAGCCAAAATGCCCATAAAACCTCACCCATATGCCCTACGCACCTATGGCACATTTCTCGAAGACATCACATATCTTCACCGCATCTTCCCCGTTGATCCTTCCCCACCAATCCAATGGTCCACATCCCATCTGATACACCAACTTGTCTGACACTCCTGCGCCATTAGACCACCCTCACCAGATCTAACAACTGTTCCCATATCGCATAGACAACATGCACGATAAGTACCCGCCCGATGAGGGCCGTTTTTCTACGTGTCATCCACTGAATGGAATCAGGTGAGTTCTGACACTTCGCACTTACCGCTCGAGACCCTTCCGATAAAAACCATAACCACTCAAATCAAACCACCCCGCACGTTACCATCTGCGCATCTCCGCCACCCGATAACCGTCTGATCCCCCTGCCTGAAGATCTAATGAACCAGACATATTTCACTCCCATCATGACCACTAACCTGCATAAATGATATCCACCGTACACCTCCCTTGATCCGACAACCACCATTCGTGATCATTCACGACCATCCATCCGCCCATGCACTCCATACCCCACATCTTGCCTATTGCACAAATAAGAAGATGGCCGACTCTGTCAGTCTGGCAACGATCCGACCATGAAATTGAATTAAAAGAAGAGCATGGTCGAAGGAGAAAAGGACACATCATGACTCAGTAACCGAATTAAACAGTCATGGAACTCCACTGCACGATCAATCCAATCACCTGGCAGGACAACACGATACCAAAACTGATCAAGTTTTCGTAGTGGAGAAAGCAACTGCATTCAAAGACGCTATCAGATATTTAATGGTAGTAGGTGGTCAATTATGACCCCTCCATCCCTAAAACGGTTAAGAGCCATTGTAATAGGAGATTATAAATAGTCGAGAAGAATATGTAATGAGGGTTCAACTTCTGGAGACTGTAGATACTCTGTAACTTGCAACGTCTCATCTTCATTTTCAGCAATGCAAACTTCTTTTGCTGTTACATGCTCAATGTCCATTTCCTTTCTTCTCTAAACTTGTACCTGGAGTGTTTTATTCATGATATATTCTATGCCTAATGCTAGATAACTATAATTTTATCTCTGTATTAGGAAATTGGATGTGTTTTTGAGTAGGTCACCAGGGTTTCTTCTATATCTAACGCCAGATAACTGTCATCTTATCTCCACGTTGATAGATTAGATTTGTAAGTTTCTTCACTAGTTGCAGCTGGCCATCATAAATTTGTGTATGCATCTGCTGGTGTGGTTAGTATTCTCCATCCATCCACTTAATCTACAAACTGTTGAGCAATGGTGGTCTAAAGCCTTGTATTCTGAGGGTGTTCATGCATGTCTGGAGTGAAAACAGAGTGGAAGTGGTTATCTGGATTGAACCAAACCATCACCTGTCCTAATAAGTTCCTAGAACTCTATTGAAGATTATATGTTACCAGGAATCTCTGAGCTACAACCTAGGAGAGTTTCCTGGAGCCCTAACATAATTGGTGCCATTGTCGGGGAGAGGAGATTGAAGCTCAGCTTCTTTGGGAGATGAAACAGATCCATCTTTGAGTATAGACAAAGTCTGGACACATTTTTGGTTGTAACCATCTATTTGGCGACTCTGCTGGAGGCCGAATCTCTTAGCGACTCCACATCACAGTTTTGGCTCAGTCTGTAAGGCACACTTGGAGAAATCCTTAGAAATCACCAGCTAACCCAGTGCCTAACCCTCAGAATATTATCAAGGAAAGAAAGACATCACAAAAGGGCGCATCAGGATTAGGTAAACCTAAACAATCTTATGCATCTCTTCAAGAAAGGCTTGTAACAGGACATATACATGTTGAGAATATAGCCTCTAGCACTAGCAGTGAAGAAAAATTTTCAGAGATTCATAAAGCTCCTTATTTTGTAGGTCCTCCTTTGGATTTCAGCCCAAATGAAAGCTCCCCTCCAATCCATAATATTCCTTTAACCCTGTCAGTCATTTCTCAACTCCCTACCTTTCAAACTACTAGCACTCTTTCATCTACAACAGCCATGGCATGCCCACAAGCACCCACCAAAATGGAAAGAATCATGGCTGCTAGGTATGGGCCCTTGGTATTTCCTACTCCTTTGAATTCCATGCCTATAGGAGAATATCATAAGTACATGCCTAAGTTCACTGGGATAGAAAGAGTTACACCAGAAGAACATCTTCAGTCATTCTATAGCTATGTTGATAATCTAGATATTAGTGAAGATGATGTATGGATGAGAGTATTCGTCCAAAGCCTAGATGGAGAGGCTAGGAAATGGTTCAGAGAATTGACCTCTAAGTCTATAACATACATTGAGGCCTTAGATGATGTTTTCCTAAAGCATTGGGGGGATAAGAAATATCTGCTCTATTATCATACTGAGTTTGGCAACCTAAAAAGGGAAAATGGGGAGTCATTGTCTAATTTCAATAAAAGGTTCAACCGCATGTACAACAAGATACCAGCTGAAGTGAAACCTACTCCCACCTCTGCCAAGCTCACCTATGCCAATGCCTTTGATTCTGACTTCTTCCTACTATTGAGAGAAAGAAGATGTGCTTCTCTGGCTAAAATGTAGGATGCAGCCTTGGAGGTAGAATCCAACATCATGGCTGTAGAGAAACTCAAGGGACATGTTGACAGAAGGAGACAGAGGGGTGAATCTTCTTCATCCTCAGACCCCAAGATAGATAAGATGACCAAGATGATAAAGTCACTAGCTTCTAAAATCTCCAAATTAAAGGTGGAGCAGTATCCTACGAAAGGAAGAATTCCTAATACTTTTGCTCCTAGAAATCTGAATCCATATAGAAGAGAAAATGAACAACTGTAGATTATGTAAAGGAGAAAAGATGCAAATGAAGATCAAAGAGTGAAGACCCCTTTCCAAAATGTAGTCATGGAAGAGGAGCAATTTGATGAAGATGATGAGATCCACTGTATGTGTTATCACAAAACCTAACCTTGACAGGCTGTTGATCAGGTAGACCTTGGGTAACTGTTTCAAACCAAATTTTGGCTGAGGCTTAGCCTCCTCAACCAGAGAGGGCTCTCTCACTAGGTTAAATATTTTGATAATGGATTAGATGGCTAACTCTATGAAACAATGAAAGAGTGTAAATGGTTGAAACACAGTCAATAAAGATCCATTGGGCTTATGGAGTCAGAAAATGCTTAGTATGACAACAATATTAGTTGAACATGGAAGTCAGGGCATCAAAAGTTCAATATATCAGTTAACACATAGGAACATGTAGGAAACACAGTCTACAAATGCATGGAAGAAGTTAGAGCATTGCCAATGAGTTCTAAGTATCATACATTCATACTACTGCAAATAAGGAAATGAGGACAAACATAAAACAAGATACCATTGAACTCTTTCTAAATCCTGAGAAGTAAAACCAAAATCTGTATTCATAAAAACATAATATTCTACAATGACACAATATGAGTGTTTTCTCTGAAAATTTCCAACCCCTGGTGCATTACACCTCTTGTCATATATTGAGTCAATTAAAAGCTTGGATTCCTTCCTCCAGCAAGAGGGGAATTTGAATTTATCTAGACCTGACACCTATTGAACTTTAAACAAACTATTAATTACAACTGACTGTAAACTAGCAGTCTTAGAAACCTAATTTGACTAGGAGTGTAACTCCTTATCTATGCTGGCAACAGCCTTAACTATGAAAACAAACTCATTCTTTGAAATCTGTCCCTCTTCATCTTTGGCTTGAGTGATGACTTTAAACTTCATGTTGGCCTTTGATTGCTTGTCCTTTAACTGCCCATGGATACTAGGAAAACTGCCACTGTTTTTTCTGCTTTGGTCTCCAAAGTCGTCCCTCGAATTTTGCTAACCATTTTATCCCCTTTAATAACATGTGATGCCTTGAATTAGTCCAAATGTCCTGCTCATATACTCGTTCTAAGACAAAATCCCTTAGATGCTGGTTGAAGCATGGCAACTATCTAAGCTATGAAATAACTGTTGTTTTCATAGCACAAAGTTTGGAGTTATTAAATGCCTCTCATTATTTGAATTTTCCTTTGCTTAGTATTCAAAACTTCTGAGGTGGCCCTTTTGTGTATTCTACAACAACATTCTTTCATAATGATTCCCCCTTTTCATTTCAAAATTGATTCAAAAAAACAAAACTAGCAGCTTCAGGAGTTTCATAGCGCGCTACGAAACTGTCATGCATTATATGTCATTTTTAGCAGTTTCGTAGCACGCTATGAAACTGCTGTGTGATTCAGGAACACAGTTTTTTGTCATTTTTTGGGATTTTTTGATGGCTTATTCACATGCTATGAGCCAAATAAGTTGGCAATATCTATCCAAAATAACCTTCAATCTTCAAAAAGTAGACTTCATATCAAAGTTGTCTCAAAATTGTTTCACTTACTGTCAGGTTCATTTATGTTGAGGTTGTTCTTCTGGTTCATTCAGTTGAATATTTAAGTCTTCAACCTGTCTTTTCAATATCCAGATTTTAGTTCTTAATTTTCCATTTACCCTTTTGACATATCTTGCCTCTTTTATTGCAGGAACAATCCAAGTGAAGTATTGATCATGACTGCTCACTACTTCATATCTTGGAACTTTCCCATCTTCCCAACTAGCTTTTTCTCTTTTGAAATTTGCCTTTTCAATTGCATGTTTTCTTGCCCTTTCCTTGAGTTGGGCAATCTAAAGATTTGTAGACACCAATTTCTTTTTTACCTCCTCAAAACCATATTCCTCTTGCTAAGTGATAACTGCTTACCTCTGTCATCTTTGTGCAGTTGTGATGATGGTTCTGATGGAACCACAGGCTCTTCATGTAATTCTGCTACCTCCCCTGTCTCACTTGCTTCTGGTTGTGCCTCTTGTATTCTTCTTAAATTTCTAGTCACAGGTCTTCTTGGCTTGAACACAAACTCGGAGACCTGATCATCAAATTGAAGCTTTTTAGAGGATTTATCTCTTTTTGTTTTGTTCTTGCCTGCTTCAAGTAGATCTGCTTGGACCAGAGGAGTCTCTTCTATGTCGATAGTGATTCAGGTGGATATTGGAGGCCACCTGCCAATTCCACCTCGGCCCCCACCATTGTTTCTCTCAGCATTTTCAGTTTCCTTAATTATAGCATAGTTTACTATTTTTAGCAGTTTTTTGGGTCCTAAACTTCCGGAGCCATTTTGAGGCCCTAAACGACGTTTTTGGGAAATCTACCACTAGCGTCATATCTGTAAAAAAAACCGTCTTTTTCATCGTAGTCCTTGGAGAGCTCTTTCCAACGAGCTATCATGCACGTCAAACGGAGATAATATGAGCAATTCACGACCCCGAGAAGTTGATGTACCAACTTACCCAAAAACGGGGCCCACAATTTGGCGTTTCATCTTCTAGGGTTAGATTTTGGAATGTGAAGGGTTTTCCATTGTTTCTCAATAATAAATAGGCCTTCGAGCCTCATTGTAAAATAGTTCAGAGGCATGTAGCCGACACATCTCTTCTCAGAGATAAGCTACCATCGCCCTAGCTGGGTTATTTCCATTTCTATTTGTAAGCATATTTTAGTATTCTACAGTAATGAAATGAAGTATTATTTCCGCTGCATATCTGTCTTTATGGTTATCTCTGTATTTTATTGCGTTCCTATTTCAATCCGTATCAGATAGCTTGGAGAAGATCTTTCAAACTTCCCTTTGAAGCTGGGCTTTCATCAACAATCACAATCTTCCCCTTTTCCTTGGCTAATTGACTTCTTGTTACTCTTCTTTGGATAGTTTTATTAACATACTGCTCTTGTACCACTTCATTAATCTGAACTTTCTTCTTCTGTGACTATTTAGGGGTGTCTTGAACTACTAGTGGTGCCATGGGCTCCTTCACCTGCTTTCTAGCCTTCAATTTCACAAACCTACTTGATCTTGCTTCCTCTTAATGACTTACTACTGGTGAAGAAATTTCCTTAGCCTTAGTTTAGAAATTTCCTGATGACTTAGTCTGAGGAGCTTAACATGGTAAGAGTACACCTTATGATATCTTCCCTCATAGGTAAAATATCTTTGGATGCATGTCAGCAAGTTGGCATATGAATCCTTAACATAGCTTCTGGGCATTGATTTTGTTGAGTCCGAGCCTATGAATTATGGCTTCAAAAATTCTTGGCAAGGTGCCATTTCAAATTTAAAGTTCTTGAACCATCTTTCCTAGCCTCTTGGTATCTTGGTGACTATAGATATAACCTTAGGAGAAATTGCTATTTATAACACTCTGACTCTTGAATTCAAACCAGTGAAATTGAAAGAAAAATCTTTGGTTACTTGAATGTGACCACCCTAAAGTTTTTTGTAGAATTTCCAACAGCCCACCTATTTGAATGCATGTTCAACCTCTCTGTTTCTCATGAGCACATCTAAACCTTCAGGTTCAGCTCTAAGACACTGGCCTAATCTATGGTTTTTCCTTTCTTCAGACATGTCTATGAAATCCTTGCAAGGAAACTTGAAGATAAACCTGCACTATATTGATTTGAACACTGCCTCGCTTGAATTTTAAAACTGAGAACTGCCTCACTTGAGCTTTCGAAAATTTTTGATGACTATCGTCCTTAATCTTGCCAATTGTCTTCTTATGTATGAAAGGAACATGGGAAAAAACCAAGAATATCTCACCTCACTTTACCTTTTTTGAAATTTGAAAGAGTACGTACAAGACCTCTAACGAATCTAACGATGAGAATGAGTGGCTGCATGTGATAAGCATGGCTCATGGACTGACACATAGTGATGAAACATTAATGGATTTTGATGGAAAAGATAGCTAGATAAGATCTAGCACAAATCGCCGATTTCGTAGCGCAGCCAATGCAAATTCTAGTTTTTGCACTACGAAATCTCCTAGTTATGAATCCCTGTTTTTGTAGCGCATGTAGTGTATTTTTATGAGTTTGTGCTACGAAAACTCCTAGTTGATTTCGTAGCGCATGTCAACTTTAAAATAGTCTTAACACATGACACCTATGAACCAATGTGAGACTAATGATAGTTAAAACAAGAATTTTGACCTTATTTGACAATGAGAACAAGACTCTACTCAAAGTTTTAGAATCCGTAAACAAAACAATAGAAATGACTTGACCATGACTGACTTACAATTTTGGAACCATACAAGCTATCCCAATTTTTTTTCCTAGTGATAACAGTATGGAAGACAAAGGAAGTGCTCCCTTTGTGACCTTAGTTTCTTATGAGAAGTCATTATCCAATGACCAAGTCAGCCAAGAGTGGGACGATGAAGCTGTTTTGCAAACTGAAGATCAGCAAAGATATAACCTGAGGTCAATGATGAGTAATGTCAAAGAAAGCCCTGTCCAAAGAGCTGCTATCCTGGTAGAGCAGCAGATTAGCAAGAAGAAATGACCAGCAGCTAATCCCATCATCATCAAAGCACCAACTCAAGAGGTAAGAGGCCATTGTTGGAAATAATACTGAGAAAGGGGGTGAATCAGTATTATCAAGTCAAATATTCCTTTTTCAAATCCAGATGATATACGCTACTTCAGTTAATTAAAACCACGTATATATGCAACTATTTAGAAGGAAACTCGTGTATACAATGCAAACTTATAATTTACTTTATCTTTCAGATGTTGATTATTAATCTGTGTATCAGAATCAAATAACTAGTAACCATAAACAGTAAAACGGAGTAGAGGACAATCACACACAAGAACATAAGATATAAGGTGGAAACCCAATGTGGGTGAAAACCACCTACTGCAATTCGTCTCTATCTTCTTTTAATTAGAAACTTCCTTTTACAATGTACTAGTGCAGTCCTTTACCAGTACGCAGGCTGCAACCTGCAGAGAGCTACAACCCTATCTCATTCTCTAGCTTCTCCTAGAAGGGAGCTACAACCCCCTTAGCTCTTGTACTAGCCAAGTTACTAGTACGTAGGTGCTGGCCTACCGAAGGCTACAACCTTCTCTTTCTTCCATGGACCACGTTTCATAAATTTTTAGACTGAATCCATGAACATCAGTCAATCATCAAGTATATCTACATCAAGCATTCTCCTTTTCCCAATTAGCACTGAATCAAGTAAGCACTTCTTTGACAGCTGTACCCAAAACACAGTAACAGTAACCACACACCGAATTCTGAACCCAGAATAAAAGATACTATTATTCAAGCTTAAAGATTATGACCCATTAATAAAACTTATCATTCTTTATGCGCTAAGCTTCCTCCTTCATTCAGATCCAGATCTGCACCATAACCCAATCACAAATATTTCAGATCTAGCACTTATTAGATATTCAATTCATTCAATGATACTTTGCCAAATGATCTTCTTCCTCTTTTATAGTCTTAGGCCTTCCACAATACCATGATCCAAAACCATAGGATAAAAAAACTGTTGGACTAATACCATGAACCAACCATGAAAGTGCGTGCGATCAACACTTTTGGATGCAATACCATGAACCAAAACCATAGGATCAAAAAAACTATCGGACTAATACCATGAACCAACCATGAAAGTGCGTGAGATCAACACTTTTGGATGCAATACCACGAATCAAAACCATAGGATCAAAAACTGTCGGAATAATACCATGAGCCAACCATGAAAGTGCGTGAACGTTTCTCTTCATGAAAGGAACTTTTCTCTGCATGAAAGTGCGTGAACTTTTCTCTACATGAAATAAACTTTTCTTTGCATAAAAGTGCGTGAACTTTTCTCTACATGAAATAAAATTTTCTTTGCATAAAAGTGCGTGAATGTTTCTCTTCATGAAATAAAATTTTCTCTGCATAAAGGTGTGTGGACGTTTCTCTACATGAAATAAACTTTTCTCTGCATAAAAGTGCGTGAACTTTTCTCTACATGAAATAAACTTTTCTCTGCATAAAAGTGCGTGAACGTTTCTCTACATGAAATAAACTTTTATCTTCATGAAAGTGCGTGAACTTTGCTGCACTATAATTTATCATCTGAGATGAGTGGGTTGCCATCAAGTACAACATATGTATCATAATTCCAACAATCTCCCCCTTTGGACTTGATGGCAACAACAACCAATCACTCTCCCCCTTTGACATCAAGAGCAAAGGGAAAACAAAGATAATCTCTTTCCTAGAGAAACATTCTGTTGCCCATACTCCGCCTGAGTACCTGTTGGAATCTCTGAAAGAGCTCCCCCTTTGTATATGCCAAGGTGTACCACTTTGTCCATGCTTCCTC
Source organism: Pinus tabuliformis (assembly GCA_031772625.1). Lineage (NCBI taxonomy): Eukaryota > Viridiplantae > Streptophyta > Pinopsida > Pinales > Pinaceae > Pinus > Pinus tabuliformis. The sequence continues at coordinate 281,083,389 of CM062806.1, read as the reverse complement.
TGAGTACATGCTGAAGTCTCTGCTCTGCTGAAGTGTGTTGTTCATGCTCCCCCTGACTATAAGCAAGGTCTGCCAAAAAAAAAATGTTTTACAAGAAGAACATGACTTTATCATAAATGACCTTCCTATCACCAAGGACTCATACATACATCCATTTCCCAACCAAGTGGGGATTGACTCATCCACCCAACCAAGTGGGGATACATCAAAAGTTTACACATGATAAAACAGGAACATCTTCATCCCAGGCATAGTGGGGAAACCAAGATAGGCCGTTACATGACCTTGACACCATAAAAGAGATACATGACATAGAGACGAAATATCTAGAGCAAGACTTATGAAAGTCACCAATAATTGATAGCAACAGCATCTGACAATCACCATTCAGATTAGCAACCCTGATTTCCTTCTGTTCTCCCTCTGCATTTGTTCCACCTGAAACCAACAACAACTGTGAACTAGAACAAAAAGCTTCTAAGATAATGCCAACAATGCATCATTAGATGTTTATTTGCTCCCCTTGAACCTGTGCTAGATGGTCTTTGTCACACCCATATCAGACTATGTTCAACCAGAGCTTGTCCCTATTGATATCCATCAATCGTCCATATACACGACTGTCTCTGCACAAACTGACGTATGTACACGGATCCTCCTTAGGCAACTCACGTACACCCATTTTCCTCTAAAACAAACACGTTTTAACAACAAGATGATGCATCAAATACTCCCAGCTTTTGTCTGAGGTATTCAAATGTCTCCTTGGGCGGTGGTTTGGTGAGTATATTGGCAACTTGTTCCTTAGAGGGAACATATTCCAACTTGACATTTTGTTCCAACACTTGTTCCCGGAGAAAGTGGTACTTGATTGGTATGTGCTTGGTCTTTGAATGTATGATTGGGTTCTTTGAAATGATGATTGCACTTGTATTATCACATAAGATGGAGATAGGTGGTGTACAAGTGATTTGAAAATCCTGCAAGGTTTGCATCATCCAAAGGAGTTGAGTGCAGCAGGATGCAACAGCCACATATTCCGCTTCAGCTATAGATAAAGCAATCGAACTCTGTTTCTTGCTGAACCAAGACACTAATCTGGAACCCATAAAGAATGCTCCACCACTTGTGCTCTTTCTGTCATCCATGCCTCCAGCCCAATCTGCATCTGTATAAGCATGTAGAGTGAGATCTGTATCTCTAGGATACCATAAGCCATAGTTTTGAGTTCCTTGAAGATACTTGAAAATTCTCTTCACTGCCTGAAGATGGGTTTCTTTAGGATCTTCCTGAAATCTTCCAACTATTCCCACTGCATGCATGATGTCTGTTCGAGTACCTGTCAAATAAAGAAGACTTCCAATCATGGATCTATAGGTTGGTTGATGCACTGCTGCAGATTCATCATTTGCATTGAGGCTGCATCCTGTAACCATAGGGGTACACACTGGTTTTGAATCTTCCATGCCATATTTCTTCAAGATCTGCTTGAGATACTTGGTTTGAGACGAAAAGATATCGCCTTCATTTTGTTGAATTTGCAATCCAAGAAAGTATGTCAGTTCTCCGAGCAAAGACATTTCAAATTCTTTCTGCATCACCAAGGCAAAGCTTTGACTCATAGCTTCTTTGTTGCTACCAAAGATAATATCATCTACATACACAACAAGTATTAGCAATTTGTCATTTTCAATTTTTATATAAAGATTACTATCTGCTGATCCTTTTGACAATCCTTGTTGATGAAGATATTTGTCCAAACGGTAATACCAAGCCCTTGGAGCCTATTTAAGACCATAGAGAGAATTTTTTAGTCTGCATACAAGATTTGGATCATTCCCAAGAATGAAACCATCTGGTTGCTCAATGTACACTTCTTCTTCTAAGTCTCCATTTAGAAAGGCTGATTTCACGTCCATTTGAAATAATTTTAACTTCTGAAAGCTTGAGAGAGCAAGGAACATTCGGATGGCCTCAAGTCTAGCAACGAGAGCAAAAGTTTCTTCAAAGTCTATTCCTTCTTGTTGAGCATACCCTTTACAAACAAGTCTGGCCTTGTTTCTAATCACTTCTCCATTTTCATTCAACTTATTTTTAAAGATCCATTTTGTCCCTATGACATTCTTACACACTAATTTTGTTACACAGTAATTTGTCACCGTTTGTCACCGTCCTAGTTACGCCTCTCCCACACTTTGGAGGACTCATTCTGGGACCTGTGAGAAGTGACACAACTGGAAAACACTTGCATCCTGTTCCCCTAAGTATGGACTTCATATGCCCTGAAGACATCTCCTGCAAAATACCCTTAAAAAAGCCCCTTTTCCATTGGTGTGGTTTCCCAATGTACTGCCCGCGCCAATGGGGGAAATCCAACAAAGAGGGCGCACCAATTGGCGCTCTGTCTTAGTGTCGGACCTGCGCCAACCCAATTTGGTAAAGTTTTTAACAAACAGGCACGGGAAAGTTCTTTCCAACTCATGAACTCTATCCGTGAACACTTCCTGAGGGTAAAGCCAACTCGATCGAGGATAGATCCAACTCGATCGATGTTGTCATTGATCTTATCTCCTTAAGGATGAAGCCCATCCCATCTCCTTTCCCCTATCTACAAAATCTTGTTCTGTTGCCTTTGACAAGCTAATGGTAATGGGATTTTTCTGAAGGATAGTGATAGCTCTGGTCCCGGTTCCACCAGGAGGAGAATCATACTTTCAGAAGGCTAAGAGATTGCTGCAAGGGATAAGGAGATTCTTGTAACCAAAGAGAGAGAGGCTTGTTCCCCATCACAACAAGTTTTGCAAGGCATGTACCCATCCAAAGGAGGATTTTGACGTCAGAACTATGGTTGTATTCTTCTTTGTTGGTTATCAATAATAGATGACTATCATTATGGTTCCACTCTCGTTGTTCATTGTAATGATGTTTGAGTTATATATTTTCTGACCGATATATAGTTGCATCTATTGGTTTCTATGCTTGTATTTGCGTTGTTCTTTGCATGTGCAGGTGTCCATTCACGGAGATCGTGGGGATCGTGACCGGCCGGAGCAAAGGATCGACTCTTCTACAATACTAGCATTGGAATCCAAGTAAGCTCTCATCGCTTACTTATTGTTTGCAATTAGGAACCTGCGTGTTAGCATTGTTTGATTGTTGCTAGACCCGATCTGGGCTAGTAGGGATCACCTCTGTCTGCAGAGGGGATTTAACTTCACAACAATTTGGTGACCATACGGGGGAAAAGGCTGTTTGTTGTTTGATTTGTAAACTTTGGATTTCTGGTTTGTTTTACGAACCGAACAATTTGGGGTTTGTCTTGCCTTTTTGGTTTTTCCTGTTTTTCTTGCTTGATCGACCTTCTAGGTTGATTCTTTGTTTGTCTATTGCTTCTTGGTCTGTCTGGGTATTGCTGGCCTAGTCTTGGATTGCTTGTTTTTTATTTTAGCATAGAAAACTCAATTGGCGCTCTTTTTTTCATGACAGTTGTGCCAATTATCAATTGGCGCTCTTTTTTGCGTGACAGTCGCGCCAATTGGACTCCCTAAAAGAAAAGGCTCAGCTAAGCATTTTGTCACTTCAACCTCATTAAACATTCGAAGGAGACTAGAGTCACCTTTTTGTCCTTTTCTCGACTCTTAAAACATGAAAAGGTCAAGTACGGTTCCTTTGTCTTAAAATTTATTCGGCCACGATTCAAATTTACCCGGTTAGATCTTGTTTGTGTTAGCTCGAGTAGGTTTCTTTTTCATTCTCGATGGAAACTTTTCCAGGGTTCACCAACCCAGGGATCCCCACTGATAGGAATCCTGGTCATTTCGCTCCTTTTGGGAATGTTGGTGCTCCTTATATGGCAACGTTGTCCCTCCCAGGGTTAACTGTTGGGTTGTCTGTTTGGTTGTTCTCAACCTCTCTGGTCCCTGTCATCTCACCTACTGGTCAATCGGTCCCTCTACCAGAACAACATCATGTTGATTCTAAGGTGGACCTCTCCCCTTCTTCGCCTGCTTCTACGTCTTCATCTTCTACTTCGCCTGGTGAAAGTCTGGATTCAAGTAACCAGACGGCTAAGAAGAAGAAGAAGAAGATGAAAAAGAAGAAGTATCCTAAGGGAGAGGCTAAAAGTGTAGCTCTTACCTCGAGTACACCTGAAGTCGGGCCAACTTCTGCTCCTCCGGGGAAGGTCAAGTTTCCTTGTAGATTGTGCAAGGATGACCACCTTCTTCGTGATTGTCCTGGCATTCCCAGGATCTTAGAAGTATGGTCTCGCAATCCGGCCCGCCCCTCATCGTCCTCTGAAGCTCATGGCGATGCTACCTTGTCGACTCGCAATGGTAAGGAGAAAGGGAAGATTCGAATCCCCTGTAAACTTTGTGAATGCCATCATCCCCTTCACCTTTGTCCGCTCATGGATAAAGCCTTCGCTATCTTGGAAAGTCTTACTGCTTCCTCACCCCAACTTCCAGAGGGTTATCAACGTCTCTCTGCAACTACAGATAGTCCCCCTGTTGACGAAGAGATTGCTTTAAATTCTTCTCTTGTCCAGCCTCCTCTTCCTGAACCTGGCTATGCCAAGCCTGTTCCGGACCAACCATTGGTCGGAAAAAGTGTCGACTCGGGTTCCCCTCCCATCGATCACTCTGTTTCGGAAGAGCACAATTCCCATGTTCTTCTCGTCTCCTCAGATTCTCCTGAGTCCGGAAATGACTCTCCTATCCCGGCTACTCCCGAGCGTCCTGCTTCGGTTCCTTTAGAGCAGGGGGGCAATCATACGATTTCCCCTCCAAGTAGTTTGGTCACTTCTTTCAACTGGAGCCATTTGACCACCTACCGCCTTCCCTCCCATGTGCCTTTCTGGGTTACAGTACACACCTATAATAAGGTGATACCTGGCACATTTTTGGATGAGGGTGTACCTGTCAGTCTTATGCCTGCTACTACTTGGCAAGCTTTGGGTTCCCCACAACTTGTGCCGGTCGCACCGAATCTGACGGCTTTTAACGGAGGAACTAGTCAACCATTAGGGATCCTTCCAAAGTTCCCTATTACTTTGGGAGGCAAAACCGTCTATATAGACGTATCGGTTACCCAAGGCGGTTTAGATTTCAGTCTTCTCCTTGGCCGTGACTATGTGTATGCCATGGGGACCCTTGTCTCTTCACTTTTCTATGTGGTTTGCTTTCCACACAATGGAAGAATCGTGACTATCGATCAATTATCGTTCGTTCCTCCACGGGTCCCTCCTGCGCAATTGTCATCCCCTCCTGGTTATCATCGACTAGTTGAATCTGCCCCACCACAGATCAACTACGTGGCCGCTTATCCCGTGCCTGTATCCAGTGATGCCGCCGTCGTGCATAGCGTCCTGGGGGCATTGGGTCTTGACTTCTGAGATTTTTTCCTTCCACCGGGAGTGGCACTTTTGGAAGAACCAACTTCCTATTCATTATGATGAAGTTCGGGCGGCGCATATTTCTTTTCCGGTGTCAAGCTCCTTAAAAAATGAAACTAGGTCCCGACGGAGCATAGTTCCTTTCCGGTGTCAAGCTCCTTAAAAAATGAAACTAGGTCCTGACGGAGCATAGTTCTTTTCCTATGTCAAGCTCCTTAAAAAATGAAACTAGGTATGGTCGGAGCATAGTTCATTTTCCTGTGTCAATCTCCTTAAAAAATGAAACTAGGTGACCGCGGATAGTTTCGATCTTGTATGGACCTCGTTAAAAAACAAAACAACGTGTGTCGAGCATAGTTCTTGATCTTGTGTCAAGCTCGTTAAAAAAAGAAACAAGGGTTATGAGGATAGTTCTTTTACTATGTCAACCTCATTAAAAAATGAAACGACTCCCTTTCCAAATCGAGTCTTTTGATTAAGATCTCGTAAAATACAAGTCGAGTCTTTCACAGATCTCGAGAGTGAACCTTCATTCCGTCCACCTTGTTGAATGCAATGAAGCTTGGGGGGGCATGTACCTCGATTTGCGTTATTATGCTGGGGGCATGCGAACATACAAAAAGCATATTTTTTCGTTTCAAGCTTGTGTAAACATGAAACTGAATCCAAGCAGAGTTCTCCATGGGTCAAGCTTGTGTAAAAATGAACCCATACATGATTTACATCTCGTGATTGCCACTTTATTCGCTAAATTCTGCTAGATGAGCCTTGGTTGTTTCATTCCATCGCCACCATCTCTTTGGCTGATCATATGCTTTCACTTGGTTGCTTATCCTTTCCTGAGGAACCGGAACAATGAGTGGTTTTATTAGCCAGCCTCTTGACCATTACATGTTTTGAGTAGTTCCACCATTACCGAAACCAGTTGCTACCTATTATACCACTTGTTCCTCTAGGACGAGTCTCCTTTAAGCTCTTTTTTGACTCGTAAAATATGAAAATATTGCCGAGTATTTTCCCTTTTTGACTCGTTAAAGAGAATAAAAATGGAGGTCTACTTTCAGCTTTTTTTCGACCGGTTAAAGACGAAAAGATTGCCGAGTTACCCCTCTTGACTCGTTAAACGTAAATAAGAGGCGGTCGTCTTTAAACTCTTTTCCGACCGTGTAAAAAACGAAAAGATTGTCGGGCCCTTGTCATTTTAGGCTCGTTAATGGTTACGAAACGACGTGATATCGATCGCTTTTTTACCTTTTTAGGTTGACGTCACTACACATGAAAAGTATTCCTCAATCGTAATGGTCGGGCGGTTCTTTCGAGCATTGTTTTATACTTTTTCGGGCTCGCGAGGCACAACTTTACGAAAAAGGACACCCCCGGAGTTTTCATTTCTGTTGTCTTTTCAAACTCTCTAAACATGAAAAGGCGCCGAGTTTTTCCTTTGTCAGGCTCGTTAAAATCTGATGACATCGAATCCCGTTGAAATGACACCTCACAAGCATATGCTATCCCCGTCAAGCTTGTTAAAAATAACTAGGGTACTTGCCAGAAATGGTGGGGAAAATGGAACCATAATTATTGTCGTGTCGGCAGTATGTCGCTCTTGAACATGGCACTTGTTTGCATTCGTGTCTGGGTGGGGACATCTCATCTCATTTTTCACTTGCCTCTGTGGGTTTGGGTGATCCTGTTTGACCTCTCATCTGCTCATTGCCTCGTCACCATGACCTTTGATCCCTTGATGTCAAATACTGCCAAATCCACTGTCGTGCCGCCGATATGTTCAAGAGAAGTTGACCTCTGCAGAATAACAACCTCCCTCTACTATCTCACATAATCTTGATTCACAATATTCTCCCTCTGTCTCGTGTCGATGATGTGGGAAACACTATGGCCCACCTTCGATCAAGGTCACTTCCTGTCGACTTCAGCTCACTATCCAGGAAGCTGATCTAGAGACTCCTTTCCGGTGCCTTAGAGCCTGCATGCCTCAATGGCAGGTTCTTCGTGTTCGACGTGAGGTTTTTATCATTGGCCTCCGATCGAATGATTCTACGACTGTTCGACGCCAGCTCACTGATTCGCACGTCGTAGATTGCACCTATAGTACCTTGAGGACCATTGTCATTATTGGTGGTACCTCTCGCGTCTGTTAACAGTTTTCATCATTGGCTGGTAATCAGACGATGTTCATGCATGTTCGACTTCAACTCTTGTATTCGCATGCTTGAACTTGTACTTTTGTTCGGGTCGAGATGGAGCGCAAGACCCTGGATTTTGTCTGTTAGAATCCAGGCTGCGATTTTGTGGATTATCATGATTATTACATGACTCATTCACTGGATGGCTGCGACCATGCCTGAGTCTATTCATTGATCCTCACTGGATGGCTGCGCCCATACCTTGGATCTAGATTATTATGTACTCTGTTATGGATGGCTGCGCCCATACCACATATATCATGTACTTGAGATATCAGTTGTACTTCTCTATGCAGGTTCTCCGGCGGCAGCGTTTTCAGTTGCGCATGTTCTTGTAAAGCATTTCACCCCTCTCTCTCTTTCGGGCCTCATGCTTTAGGGGGCATCTGTTACACAGTAATTTGTCACCGTTTGTCACCGTCCTAGTTACCCCTCTCCCACACTTTGGAGGACTCATTCCGGGACCTGTGAGAAGTGACACAACTGGAAAACGCTTGCATCATGTTCCCCTAAGTATGGACTTCATATGCCCTGAAGACATCTCCTGCAAAATACCCTTAAAAAGGCCCCTTTTTCCATTGGCGCAGTTTCCCAATGTACTGCCCGCGCCAATGGGGGAAATCCAACAAAGAGGGCGCACCAATTGGCGCTCTGTCTTAATGTCGGACCCGCGCCAACCCAATTTGGTAAAGTTTTTAACAAACAGGCACGGGAAAGTTCTTTCCAACTCATGAACTCTATCCGTGAACACTTCCCGAGGGTAAAGCCAACTCGATCGAGGATAGATCCAACTCGATCGATGTTTTCGTTGATCTTATCTCCTTAAGGATGAAGCCTATCCCATCTCCTTTCCCCTATCTACAAAAGCTTGTTCTGTTGCCTTTGACAAGCTAATGGTAATGGGAGTTTTTTGAAGGATAGCGATAGCTCTGGTCCCGGTTCTAGCAGGAGGAGAATCATACTTTCAGAAGGCTAAGAGATTGCTGCAAGGGATAAGGAGATTCTTGTAACCAAAGAGAGAGAGGCTTGTTCCCCCTCACAACAAGCTTTGCAAGGCATGTGTACCTGATCACCCAGCCAAAGGAGGATTTGACGTCAGAACTATGGTTGTATTCTTCTTTGTTGATTATCAATAATAGATGACTATCATTATGGTTCCACTCTCGTTGTTCATTATAATGATGTTTGAGTTATATCTTTTCTGACCGATATATAGTTGCATCTATTGGTTTCTATGCTTGTATTTGTCTTGTTCTTTGCATGTGCAGGTGTCCATTCACGGAGATCGTGGGGATCGTGACCGGCCGGAGAAAAGGATCGACTCTTCTACAATAGTAGCATTGGAATCCAAGTAATCTCTCATCACTTACTTATTGTTTGCAATTAGAAACCTACGTGTTAGCATTGTTTGATTGTTGCTAGACCCGATCTGGGCTAGTAGGGATTGCCTCTGTCCGCAGAGGGGATTTACCTTCACAACAAGTCTATTCCTTCTTGTTGAGCATACCCTTTACAAACAAGTCTGGCCTTGTTTCTAATCACTTCTCCATTTTGATTCAACTTATTTTTAAAGATCCATTTTGTCCCTATGACATTCTTATCTTTTGGTCTAGGAACCAACTCCCAAGTGTTGTTCTTTTTTATATGCTCAAGTTCTTCATCCATTGCCTTGAACCAACATTCATCTTTGCATGCCTCTTTTACATTTTGTGGTTCAGTGAATGAGAGTAAAGCCAAATAGCTTGAGGCTTCTGCAATTTTTCTTCTTGTTTGTATACTTGCCTCTTTTTGCCCCAAAATTTGAGATTCTGGATGATTCTTCTGAACACACCTAGATGGAGTCTTCTCTTCTATCCTTATCTGTTCCTCTGGTGCCGCTTGAGGTTCTTCTTCATCATTAGTCTGATTTGGAGGGTAGTCTTCATCCTCTTCGATATTTTCATAATTTACTTGCCTAGGAATGTTTCCTTTTTCATCAACCACTACATCAATGCTGTCAACATTTCTTCCAAGTCTTTTATTGTAACACTTATATGCTTTTCTATGGGGATAATAACCAAGGAGAATGCCTTCATCTGCTCTAGGTTCAAGTTTGCCAAGCTGTTCATCATTATTCTTAATATAGCATTTGCTTCCAGAAATTTTGAAATGCTTTACCGAAGGAGTCTCACCATACCAGAGCTCATGAGGAGTTTGAGTGTTGTTCACTAGGACATTTTTTTTGTTGAGAATAACAACCACAGCAAATGCAGCTTCACCCTAGAAGGTTGCAGGAGTTCCAGACTCATCAAGCATACTACGAGCCATTTGTTGAACCGTTCTGTTCATCCTTTCCACCACTCCATTTTGCTGAGGAGTCCTAGCTGTAGAGAATTCCCTTCTTATACCGTGTTCTTCACAGAAATCAAAAAATTCATTTGAGGTAAACTCCCCACCTCTGTCAGACCTGAGGCACTTAATTTTGTGATCTGATTTGTTTTTAGCCAAGGCTTTGAAAGATTTGAATTTTTCGAATGTTTCGTCTTTGTGCTTCTTAAGTCCTAACCAAACCATCCTGGAGAAGTCGTCAATGAATAATATAAAGTATCCTTCTCCTTGAGGTGACATTTTCCTAAAAGGACCACATACATCTGTATGGACTAGCTCAAGAGGCTTGCTAGCTGATCCTTCCTTCTCAGGGAAGTTAGTTCTGGTTTGCTTACCAAACTGACATGATTTGCATATTGTGTTGTCTATAATTTTGATATCTGGAAGACCACAAATTGCCTGGTATTTACATGCTTTCCTTATTTGTGAAAAGCTTAGATGCCCTAACCTCTGGTGCCATAACCAGTGTTCATCATCCTTGCTCAAATAGCATTGTTGTTGTCCTTCTTCAAATATGTATAAGCTATTTGGAGTTATTATGCCTTTGATCACTATTTTCCCTGTATCAAGATCACGAACACTACATCCATTTGATCGAAATATTACCTCAGTTCCTTGATCGCACATCTGACTGACACTTAGTAGATTATGCTTCAAGCCATCAATGTACAAAACATTTCCAGCTTTGACCTTTTCTTTCAACTGAGCAGTGCCTCTTCCTTTTATGATTGCAGGGGTATCATTTCCAAAAGAAACTTTCTTTCCATTTTCTAAAATACTATATGATTCAAGCTTTTCTTTGTCACCTGTCATATGCTTCGAACATCCACTGTCGATGTACCATTGATTTTCCTGTCCTTCTGCATAAAAAGCTATCCCACATCTTTCTGGTTGTGGTTCCTTTATTCCCCATGTTCTGGTGCTTAAGACTTGTTTCTTTGTCTATCGAAACCTGCTCCTGCATTCAAAATCTTCATGACCGAAGTTATTACAAATAAAACATTCAATTTCATTTTCAAGGGCTGAAAAGTTGTTATAGGTCCTTTTCGTAATCCCAGTCATACTTCTTTGTTTTTTAGCTTCTCTAGTCATGATTGTCTTATAAGCAACACATTGAGTTGCTTTGTGGCCAAAGTTATGGCAAGAGAAACATTGGCCATTGAAGAAACTTCTGCAATTATCAAGTCTACCAGCCATATGATTGTAGTTTCTATTGTCATCCATCCTTGAGGCAAATTGAGAAGATCTTACCTGTGGCTGATTGTAGCTTTTGTTCACCCTTAAGGTGGATTGCCCCTGATTTACCTGGTAGTCTTTGTTTATTCTTGATGGAATTCGTCCCTGTTTTACCTGGTGATCTCCATTGGGCTTTTGCTCATACCTCCTTGCTGCATCAAGATAACTCTTTGAGGTGGATGCTTGAGATGCTTCTCCATTATACCCCAGACCTGTCTTGATTAGTGGAGAGCATTGTACATTGATGATCTCATCCAGAGTTTCAGATCCTTTAACAAATTTAAGATTAAGAGCCTTTGTTTTCTCAATTTCTTTTCTAAGCCCAACAATTTCACATTCTAACTTCTCAAGAAATTGTTCCTTTTCATCAAGTTGGAATTGCAGAGTATCAATGATCATATTCTTTTCTTCTAAACATATTTTGAGTCTAGAAATCTCTTCATGAAAACCATCTACATCTATAGCATCCATGTAATCATCATCTTCAAAAGCCATTAAAAGTTTATAGTTATTACCTCGTTCATCTTCATCACTATTTGAAAGACCATCACTATCTTCATGAGTGTAGTAACTTTTCTTAGTTGCATTCTGTTTCTTGTTCCATCTAACAGGTTCCTTCCCTTTATCCTTATGCGGACATTTGGCAGCATAGTGACCGACTCTCCCACAAGCAAAGCATTTGAAGGGTAACTTACCTCTGAATCTTCTAGTACCCCGTTGAAGATTCTTGACAAAATTTGATTCTTCTTCCTCTTCTGATGCATGTCCTAACTCATAGTAGTCTCCTTTGCCTGAAGCCTTGAAAGCTGCTTCTCTCCTGTCTGATGGTCCTCCTTTCCTCATTTCATAAGCAGTTAGAATCTCGTGTAGCTGTGACATGGTAAGGTTTCGAAGATTCTCCTTTTCTTCTATTGCCGAAACTTTAGATTCAAATCTAGGGGACAAAGATCTTAGAACTTTTTCAACCACAATAGCCTCTTTTATTTCTTCACCCAAGTTTTTCATACAATTAACAATCTCATCTACACAAAGGAAATAGTTAGCCACACTTTCATCATTGTGCATTCTAAGATTTTCATACTGAATTCTGAGGGTTTGAAGTTTTGCTCGTTTTACTTGTTCATCTCCTTCATAGCTCAAAAAAATCTTGTCCCATATTTCTTTTGCAGATTTATACTGCATAACCTTAACAAATTCTGATTGAGATAGACATCCTAATAAGGTACTGCCTTTGCATTTATTTCATATTTCTTCTTCTCAGCCGGATCTGTAGGAGTTGCTGATGGAAAAGAGTACCTTGTATTTATGATATCCCAAACTTCTGTACCAAGAGATTGAAGATAGGCAGCAACTCTTACCTTCCAATATACGAAGTTTGTCCCATCGAAAATCGGTGGCCTGATAGATGCTTCTCTCCCGTAGTTGTTCATGATGATGGATCTTCCTCCAAGCGATCAAGCTTCTTCAAAAGGACCTGCTCTGATAACAATTGTTGGAAATAATACTGAGCGGGGTGGGGGGTGAATCAGTATTATCAAGTCAAATATTCCTTTTTCAAATCCAGATGATATATGCTACTTCAGTTAATTAAAACCGCGTATATATGCAACTATGTAGAAGGAAACCCGTGTATACAATGCAAACTTATAATTTACTTTATCTTTCAGATGTTGATTATTAATCTGTGTATCAGAATCAAATAACCAGTAACCAAAAATAGTAAAATAGAGTAGAGGACAATCACACACAAGAACACAAGATATAAGGTGGAAACCCAATGTGGGTGAAAACCACCTGCTACAATTCATCTCTATCTTCTTTTAATTAGAAACTTCCTTTTACAATGTACTAGTGCAGTCCTTTACCAGTACGCAGGCTGCAACCTACAGAGAGCTACAACCCTCTCTCATTCTCCAGCTTCTCCTGGAAGGGAGCTACAAACCCCTTAGCTCTTGTACTAGCCAAGATACTAGTATGTAGGTGCTGGCCTACTGAAGTCTACAACCTTCTCTTTCTTCCATGGACCACGTTTCATAAATTTTCAGACTGAATCAATGAACATCAATCAATCATCAAGTATATCTGCATCAAACAATCTCCTTTTCCCAATTAGAACTGAATCAAGAAAACACTTCTTTGAGAGCTATACCAAGAACACAGTAACAGTAACCACACACCAAATTCTGAACCCAGAATAAAAGATACTATTATTCAAGCTTAAAGATTATGACCCATCAATAAAACTTATCCTTCTTTATGCGTTGAGGTTCCTCCTTCATTCAGATCCAGATCTGCACCATAAACCAATCACAAATATTTCAGATCTAGCACTTATTAGATATTCAATTCATTCGATGATACTTTGCCAAATGATCTCCTTCCTCTTTTATAGTCTTAGGCCTTCCACAATACCACGGTCGAAAACCATAGGATCAAAAAAATGTTGGACTAATACCATGAACCAACCATGAAAGTGCATGCGATCAACACTTTTAGATGCAATACCACAGACCAAAACCATAGGATCAAAAAAACTATTGGACTAATACCATGAACCAACCATGAAAATGCGTGAGATCAACACTTTTGGATGTAATACCATAGACCAAAACCATAGGATCAAAAACTGTCGAACTAATACCATGAGTGAACCATGAAAGTGAGTGAAATTTTCTCTTCATGAAAAGAACTTTTCTCTGCATGAAAGTGTGTGAACTTTTCTCTACATGAAATAAACTTTTCTCTGCATAAAAGTGCGTGAATGTTTCTCTACATGAAATAAACTTTTCTCTGCATAAACGTGCATGAACTTTTCTCTTCATGAAATAAACTTTTCTCTGCATAAAAGTGCGTGAACTTTTCTCTACATGAAATAAACGTTTCTCTGCATAAAAGTGTGTGAACTTTTCTCTACATGAAATAAACGTTTCTCTGCATAAAAGTGCGTGAACTTTTCTCTACATGAAATAAACTTTTATCTTCATGAAAGTGCGTGAAATTTGCTGCACTATAATTTATCATCTGAGATGAGTGGGTTTCCATCAAGTACAACATATGTATCATAATGCCGACACCTGACAAGTCCCATCCCTCTTTCAGTTTTGAATAAGAAGTCCAGAAGTTGAAAATATCTGTACCTCTGACAAAACTAGTAAAGAATGAGGCCTCTAAGAAAACCATCCTTGATGCCCTTGAGCTCAAAGCCACACAAGCATCAAATGGCTGTGTCGATTTGCAAGATAATAAACCCCCAGTTGTTCTTATTAACATGACTGAACCTGCTGATGAAAATTCCCCTTCATTCTCTGTCTCCTTGACCATTCATGACAAAACCCTTCAAAATTGCCTACTGGACACAAGCGCCTGCCATAATATAATGACTAAGGCTATCATGGATGAGTTAGGCTTTGATATCACCAGACCTTATCATGACTTGTTTTCTTTTGATTCCAGAAAGGTGAAATGTCTGGGGTTAATCAAAGACTTGGCCATCACCTTGTCTCAGCTACCCATGAAGAGCAAGGTGATGGATATTGTGGTGGCAGATGTGCCCCCTAAGTTTGGCATGTTACTTTCTAGAGGATGGATTAAGAGGTTGGGTGGGACGTTGCAAAATGACCTGTCCTATGCAACTGTCCTGTTTTTTGGGGGAGAAGTCAGAATGTTATACAGGGAAGTCCAGCTGGCCTATATCATCAGTGATGAAAAGAATCCCACTAATCATCCCATTTATACTGTGGACACTTATTTTGGAGCATGTATTCTCCAAATTGAAGAATCCCAGTTGGTCTCAGTCCAGCTCAAGGAACCAGTCGGCCAGATCATGGAGGAAGAAGGTCCACATATATGGGACATGTTCTTTGATGGAGCTTGCTCTAGGGACACTGCAGGAGTAGGTGTAGTGTTGATATCCCCAACTCAAGAATGCATACATCTGTCTTTCAAGCTGACTTTTCAGGTCACCAACAATATAGCAGAGTATGAGGCTTTGATATTGGTCTTAAATTCTGCTAAAGAAATGGGAATCAGAGACATCAATGTGTTTGGACATGTCGATCTTATCATTCAAAAAGTAAACAAAACATTCCAAGAAAAGCACCCAAGGCTGAAAGCATACAGAGATGAAGTATGGAGGCTCAAAGATTATTTTAGTAGCTTTGGTATCTCATATATTCCCAGAGTCAAAAATCAGCTTGCTGATTCCCTTTCTGTGTCTGCTAGCATGTTCATCCCTCCCATGCCTCCTAAATTGACTTATCAAGTTCAGGGAAAATATAGACCATCTCTGCTTGATAATGTCAAATATTGGAAAGTTTTTGAGGATGATGATGAAGTCAATAGGTTTTTGCAAGTTATTGATGAATTCTCTAAAATGAAAATTGATCAAGAGAATGAAGCCATGGAGGAGTGTCATTAGTCCCAGCGAAGGAGCAAAATCGGGCAGGACAACGTTGTACAATTGCCTAGTAACCATATACCTAAAGGGTTGGTGCCTCTGGAAAAGTTGTTTGACCATAATGATGTGCCCTATAAGCTTGCTCAAGAAGCAAAGGAGTCTGCGGTCCATAGACATAACATAGGGAGCCTAGACCATCCCGAGTATATAAACTTGTCCACCCATTTGTTTGCTGCCCAAAAGTCTGACTACAACACCCTAATGAAGCAATTTGCTGATGTTTTTTCCTGGGAGTATAGTGACCTTAAGACTTATGAAAAAAACATCATTCATCATAAGATTCCACTGGAGAAAGACACCATCCCTTTTAAGCAGAAACTGAGACCCATTAGCTCTCTACTACTTCCTTGGATTGAAAAGGAAATTAAGAAATTGTTCGCTGCCAAGATCATAGTTCCACTGAGGTGTTCGAAGTGGGTAGCTAACTTGGTAGTAGTGAGGAAGAAAAGTGGGGAAATCTGGTTGTGATTCAACTTCAAAAACCTGAACAAATGCTCTAAGAAAGACAACTACCCCTTGCCCAAAATGGAACATATGCTGCAAAAGGTTTCATGGGCTAGAGTCATGTCTTTCTTGGATGGATTTTCAGGGTACAACCAAGTGGCTGTACATTGAGAGGACCAAGAAAAGACTGCCTTCACCACTCCTTGGGGAACTTTTATGTACTCCAAGATGCCTTTTGAACTGATGAATGTTGGTGCCACCTTTCAGAGGGCCATGGACATAGCTTTTGTGGGAGAAAAGGACAAGTTTGTCCTGATTTACCTTGATGATATTACAGTTTACTCCAGCAGTCATCAAGATCACTTGCAACATCTGAATAGGGTGTTTTTGAAGTGCAGAAAGTTTTGGATTTCAGTAAATCCCAAGAAGTCACAGTTTGCTCTGGAAGAAGGAAAAATTTTAGGGCACATTGTTTCTGCTACAGGCGTCAGGATCGACCCAAAAAGAGTCAAATAAATACAAACATTGTCTGTTCCAAGGTCAAAGGACATTCAATCCTTTTTGGGTAAGATCAATTTTGTAAGGAGGTTTATTCCCAATTTTTCAGAACTAGTGAAGCATATCACCTCCATGCTAAAAAAGGGATCAGAGATCAAGTGGATAGACAATGAAATCTTATGAAGCCATCAACCGAGCTATTATGGAAGCTCCCACTCTAATCAGCCCTGACTATAAGAAGGAGTTCCATATTTTCTCTTTTTCTTCCTGTGACACCCTTGCAACAGTCTTGTTGCAGAAAGACGATGAAGGTACAGAGCACCCAATGGCCTTTTTCAACAAAACTTTAAGGGATGTTGAATTAAGATATGACATTATTGAAAAACAGGCTTATGCTATTATTAAGTCTTTGAAGGCATTCTGAATCTACATTCTGCACTCCAAGGTGATTGTCTATGTACCTTCTACCTCAGTAAAGGATGTCCTGACACAACCAGATGTTGATGGAAGAAGGGCCAAATGGATTGCAAAGCTCATTGAGTTTGACATAAAATTGAAGCCCACCAAGCTTGTCAAAGGCCAGGGCCTAGCCCAGCTGATGGCTGAAGAAAATTACAGAATGTTGGACATCAATTGTGTGGGTACAAATTCAGATGTTGGACAGATAGGGGAAGAAACAATGGAATGAGGGAAAAATTAGTCTTTGGATGAAAATCTGGCTTATTGTGAATGGTATTCTGAAATAGCTCACTTCTTTTTGAAGCTAGAAGTCCCTCCAGGCCTTAGTTCAAGCCAAGCTAGGACCCTTAAGCTTAGAGCAGCCAAGTTTTGTATTAATAAAAACCTGCTTTATTGGAGGGACCCATCTGGAATCTTCCTTAGATGTCTAGACAAAGAAAAATCTGTGGAAGTCATGTGCCAGTTCCATTCTAGCATCTGTGGAGGACATCACTTTTGGAAAACCACTTCCCACAAGATCCTAAGAGCTAGGTATTATTGGCCCACCCTATTCTCTGATATGTTTTCATTTATGAAATCTTAGGACAAGTGCCATAGATTTGCAGGAAAACGACAGCTGAAGTCTTTAACCCTGAAGCCAATACACACCAGTGGCCCTTTCCAGCAGTGGGGTTTAAGTTTCATAGGGGAGATCAATCCACATTCCAGTGGGCAAATAGATGGATCTTAGTAGCCACTGATTATTTTACCAAATGGATTGAGGCCATCCCCACTAAGAAAGCTGATCACCAGGTTGTGATGAAATTCTTAACAAAAACATTCTCACTAGGTTTGGCTACCCAACCAAATTGGTTACAGACAATTCAATAGCTTTCAGGGCAAAAGAATTGGTGGACATTAGTGAGTCAATGGGCATAAAACTAGTGCACTCCACCTCATATTATCCTCAAGGAAATGGCCGAGCAGAATCATCCAATAAAAGCCTAGTAAGGATAATAACAAGGCTACTGGAGGACAATAAACAGAGTTGGGATTCCAACCTGAAGTTTGCACTGTGGGTTGACAGGGTTACCACCGAGAAATCCACAGGGAATTCTCCATTCAAGCTGGTATATGGCAATGAGGCTGTTTTCCCAATCCAATTTATTCTTCTTGTGGCTAGATTCTTGCAAGAAGAGAAGAACGAGGAAGGTGACATGGCAAGGAGGATGAGTGACTTGGCTGAAGTTCATCAGATCAGAGATCAACAAATTGAAAGTTTTGCAATACATCAAAGGAAAATCAAGGAAGCCTTTGATAGAAAGGCAAAAATGGATAATTTTCAAGTTGGTGACTAGGTTCTCAAATGAGATGCACCAAAGGAAAAGAAGGGAAATCATGGTAAATTCAATGCTCTATGGACCGGACCATTTGTCATCTCTCAGGTCCAAGGGAACAATACTTCCTGGTTGCAAAGTTTGGAAGGAGAAACTGTTTTTGATGGCCCAGTCAATGGGTGGTTTTTTAAAGATTATTTTGTCTAAGGCTTTCAGGCCTCAATATTTTAAATATGCTATTTTTAAAGTTTTAGTGTAGGCTTAGATAGACTCCATGCCCAATGGAACACTAGGTAATATTCTTGATCTTGTTTCTTATATAAAAGGCAGTGGTCTATGGTTCTTGAAACCTCACAGGGAGGATTTCATCCCCAGAAGGAGCCAGTGTTAGCCCTGAGGTGCAGTGCTGACTTTTTGAAGGTCAACGAGAAGTTTTGGTATGCTTTTTTGTTCGTAAAAAGGGTCCCACACATGCCATTTCCTACTCCTTACCTTAATCTGCTCCCACTTTACCCTTTCTCTTTCCTAACTTAACCTTCGTGCCCTAACAAATTCCTCTTTAGCCTTAGCCCTAAGCGTAATAGCCAAAATCGCCATAAAACCTCACCCATATGCCTTATGTGCTTATAGCACATTTCTCGAAGACATCTCATACCTTCATTGCATCTTCACCATTGATGTTTCCCCGCCAATCCAACGGCCCACGTCCCATCTGATACACCAACTTGTCTAACACTTCTCCGCCATTAGATCAACCCCACCAGATCTAATGACTGTTGCCCATATCACATAGACAACAAGCACGATAAGTACTCACCCAATGAAGGCGGTTTTTCTCCCTCCTCCTCCACTACGTGTCGTCCCCTGAATGGCATCGGGTGAGTTCTAACACTTCCCACTTACCGCTCGAGACCCTTTCGATAAAAACCATAACCACTTAAATCAATCCACCCCGCACGTTACCATCCATGCATCTCCACCGCCCAATAATCGTCCGATCTGCCTGCCTGAAGATCCAATGGCCTGGACATATTCCGCTCCCATCATGACCGCTAGCCTCCAAAAATGATCTCCACCGCACACCTCCCTTGATCTAATGATCACCATTCATGATCATTCATGACCGTCCATCCGCCCATGCACTCCATACCCCACGTCCTATCTGTTGCATGAAAAAGAAGATGGCCGACTCTGTCAGTCTGGCAATGATCCAATGAAATTGAATTAAAAGAAGAGCATGGCCGAAGGAGAAAAGGACACAACACGACTCAATAACCGAATTAAACAGTCATGGAACTCCACTGCACGATCAATCCAATCACCTGGTAGGACAGCACGGTACCAGAATTGATCAGGTTTTTGTAGTGGAGAAAGCAACTGCATTCAAAGACACTATCAGACAGTTAATGGTAGTAGGTGGTCAATTATGACCCCTCCATCCGTAAAATGCTAAGAGCCATTGCAATGATAGATTATAAATAGCCAAGAACAATATGTAATGAGGGTTCAACTTCTGGAGACTGTAGATACTCTGTAAGTTGCAGCTTCTCATCTTCATTTTCAGAAAATGCAAGCTTATTTTGCTGTTACATGCTCAATGTCCATTTCCTTTCTGCTCTAAACTTGTACCTGGAGTGTTTTATTCATGATATATTCTATGCCTAATGCTAGATAACTATCATCTTATCTCTGTATTAGTAAATTGGATGTGTTGTTGAGTAGGTCACCAGGGTTTTTTCTGTATCTAACACCAGACAACTATCATCTTATCTCTACATTGATAAATTAGATTTGCAGGTTTCTTCATTAGTTGCAGCTGGCCATCATACATTTGTGTATGCATCTGCTGGTATTGTTAGTATTCTCCATTCATCCACTTAATCTACAAAATTTTGAGCAATGGTGGTCTAAAGCCTTGTAGTCTGAGGGTGTTCATGCATGTTTGGAGTGAAAACAGAGTGGAAGTGGTTATCTGGCTTGAACCAAACCATCACCTATCCCAATAAGTTCCTAGAACTCTATTGAAGATTATATGTTACCAGGCATCTCCGAGCTACAACCTAGGAGAGTTTCCTGGAGCCCTAACAGGATGTTCGTAACGTATTTTGAGAAATTATTTTCTTAATCTTGATTGTTTTGAGAATTTTGAGAAAGGGGAAGGAAAATAATTGTGTAAGGTTGGAAATTGAGTTATTATTGTTTTTTATCTAATTTATTGAATTCACAAGTTTGATGGGTAACCTTTGCACAATCAAAGTGGTTTAGAGATTTTTCAGGATGCTAAATCCATATATACAATCAAAAAACCAATTTAAATAGCACAAATCAAGATTTCACCTCAAATATTTCCATCGAATTCAAAAATCTAAAAAATCACACTCAAAACAACTCCATTTAAAATTTCATTTTAAATGTATGTTGAAATTATTTTCTTAATCTAGATTGTTTTGAGAAAGTAAAAGGAAAATGACGAGGTAAGTGGTTTGAAATTTCATTTTAGATGTGTCATGAAACGTTCTTTTCCTAATAAGTTGATTATTTTGAGAAATTCTTTTCCTCGCATTGATTTTTTGGAGAAAGTGGAAGGAAAATGACAATGAAAATGTAGTGCATTAAGCACTCTTACTGAGGCTTTATCTTTAGTGCACCAACCACGTTTAGTGGATCCCACCTTGGATTGAGTAGACATCACGTATTTCAAAAGTTGGATTCTTTTGGTCTCCGAAACCTTTTTTCCTCGTACTATGGAGAAGAACTCCCATGGATTGACATAATGTTGAGAACCATTGTTTTAATAATATTTTTTTGGATTTTTAAAGGGGTAAACCTTCAATTTGAAATTAGTATATATATTCATTTTTTATTTACTTGGCATGCGTAAGTGTTGGTTTGTATTTACCTGCAATTTAAAATATATTTATTTTAATAAATAAATTTCTACTTTCCTTAATGTTAAATTTAAATTTATTATTTAGTTTTTTTTAATATTTTATATATATATATAAATTTAAGAGTAATTTTTTAATGTATACAAATATGTTAATTATCTAAAAGTATTTCATAAAAGTAAAAACATTTCTTATAAATTAATAAAAACTTGTTTTAAATGGTATAAACTTTTTTAATAATTTTTTTTTTTCTACGTTATATTATATTTTATTTATAATTATATTTGAAAGATAAAGTAATGTTTTTATTCTAGTAATTATATTATTAATATCCCATTAAATATTATAACACTAATATGTAAATGTAGAGTTATAATTAAATTAAGGTAAACACACTTGTTTAGAGTTGATCAATATTACTTCTTTTAAATAATTAGGTTAAAACCATAGCTCCAAAAATTTTTATTTTATTTTCAAATTTTTAATGTTCAAGTTTTTTAATCATACTTGAAATATTTCAAATTTTTCTTTTAATTGCGGCAAGAAGCTTTCTATTAATAAAAAAGGAGGTACATCACACATACACATTATCAATACAAACCCTATCATAAAGAGAAGAATCATTGGCAACCTAAAGGACAACATTACAAAGGTAAAATTTGACCATTATCATTTTGCAGTCGACCACGCCACCAAAAGCTCGCCATTGGTCAGGGCGAGTATAAACACAATAAGAAATAAAAACAAACATGTACCAAATTCGATAACGATCATGCCAACTACTTGAGGTCGCAACGACTTGAAGAATGAATTACCAAATACAAGAGAAACAACTAAACTGCCAGTAAAACAAAAAGAAGCAATAACTAAAAAACCCATGAGTGCATGCCAAAATTCCCAGAATAACCATTAAGCCCACAGAAAGGGAGAGATTCAAAACTGGCCGTGGTACCCTCCCAATCAATATCACCTTCATGCCATAATCAAAACGTGCGATGAGCAATTACCGAGATTGAGCCATCAGACCATAGAGATTCATCGTCTAGAGATAGCGTGACCCAAACTCCAAAAGTAGGCCAAGGAGTGTCAACACTTTGTGCCATGCAAATCGAACGAGAAGGTCCACCTGAAAGGAAACATACTCTAACATGGCAGAACACGTTGCTCCATATCACCCTACCCAGTGCAGATGCAACTGATATTGCAAAGCCAAACTCCTTAGATAAACAAACTTCACCCACACTCCACAAAACCACAAATAACAATGACGCCACCCAAGCCAAGGAGAAGGAGGGCAAGCATACAACCTCAAATCCTTTCCCACAAGTTATGTACCCTCACCATTCCAAAGACACAAGCCTGCATTTAAATTGATGAGATTTGTAGTACATCTTTCAACACCCTCCACCAATTTTCTGCCATGCCATAACATGTTTGATCCATCTGTTGAGGGGCACATCTCACAAAGAGTCCCCATTAACATTAGTGATACCACCCATTCACACAAAATTATTTCATTTTTTGAATGAAAAAACATAATCAAAGAATAATACAAAATATTAAATTAAAACCAATCTTTGAAAGAATTCACTATCATTTTCAAATTTTTAATGTTCAACTCTCTTAATCATCTTACATAAGATATTTCATTATTTAGACATAAACGAATAATAATACAAAATTATTTGAAGATGGAAAAGAGTATGTTCGACTTCCCCATCTTTATCATAGGTTATGTATTATAAATAATAAAAAGCATTTTATTTATTTATTGTGTTTAAATAGTTATTTTAAAATTATTTATTTTTTAAATATATTTTACTGGTTGAAGATTATACATTTTTGGATTGGATTATACTTTTTTGGATCTAGTTTTTTAATAAAATGATAATAAAGACTAAAGTGTTTGTGAATTCTATTTTAGGGAAGAAAACTAAATTTAGGAGGTGAAACACTTTACACTTTTCCAAATATAATTTATTGGTTGGAGATTAGTTATAAATTTTTTAAATGGATTTTGTGATAAAATAATAATAAGATATTTGAATGTTTATTTATTAATTTAGAATGTTAAAGAAGTGTGAATTTTTTTTAGTAAAAAAAATCCAATTTTAAAAAATCAAACACCTTCCCTCTCACACATAATTCCCTCACACATAATGGTTCTATTAAAATTTAAACTTAAATTGTCTCCATTGAAAAATTCCATCCCAACCACTAAACCAGAATGTATATATGAATGAATTGATAAAAATTAAATCCATATTAAAATTTTAAGGAGTTAAAACCTATCTTAAAAACTAAACACTGTAAAATTTGAAAAATCAACATTTTAATTAAAAAAAAATTAATGAATGGTATACTTAATTTACCATTCCATTTTAGTACACACCACCTGTATGTGGGTCCGCATGAACCTACCTTTTCTTCTTCTAGTTAAGATATCATGGATGACCAGTGGCATAGTTTGATATAAAGATGACACATGAGGTGTTCTCCATAAATTCTTTTGTAAATGTTATAAGTTTATTATTTTGAAAAATTCTTTTCTTTATGACAAGGGTTCATTTAAATGCCGTATTTTATTAAGCATCTCACAACCGACTACCTTTACCTTTAGTGGGTCCCCCACAGATGGAGTATACATCACATGTTTCAATAGTGGATACCTTTGGTTAAACGAGTGTTATAGATTGACATAAAAATGAGAAAATTAGTCATCAATATTTTGAAATTATTAAATATCTAATATCGATTTATTTTAGAATTTTTATAAAATTATAGTTGATATATTTTATTTCAACTTATTAATTAAAAAATAAATTTATTTAACCAACTGTAATTACAATATATTCACAATATATTCCACTTATGACGAGTTTAATAAGTATTTTAATATGACATTTGTTTTTGGTATTTTAAAGGTTAAAATTTTAATTTAACATTATGAAAAAATATTAAATTTTTTAAGTTTTGAAATATTTTTTTGGTATATTTTTTAATTCAATTTGTCTAAATTTTGGAACTGAAGCAGAACCGAATTTCGTGAATATTGGAGATTACTGTGACAATGCCACAGTGGATAAAGTTGTTGAGTTACTCTGCGAATACCAGGATCTCTTCCCTACCAATTTTTCGGATTTGAAGGGAATAATTAGTGATTTGGGCATTATGAAAATCACACTAAAGCTGGACATGAAGCCAATTAAGCAAAGACCGTATCACCTCAACCCCAAATACAAGGAAAATGTTTGCCAGGAGTTGGATAAGATGTTGGAGGCAGGCATCATAGAACCTGTTGAGGAATCTGATTGGGTGAGCCAGATGGTGGTTCAGGGGAAGAAACAAAATGGTGAGATATGGATTTGCGTAGATATGCAGAAGCTTAATGATGCATGTGTTCACGACGCATTCTCGATGCCGTTTATAGATGAAGTGTTATAAAATGTTGGAGGGTAAGAGGCCTACTCCTTCACTGATGGATCTTATGGGTATCATTAGATCAATATCACGCTAGAAGATAGGATAAAAACAACCTTTGCAATGGAATGGGAATGCTTTCAATACACAGTGATGTCGTTTGGGCTTAAGAATGCGCCTACGATATTCTCCCGCATAGTCATAGCAGCATTCAAGGAGTTCATCCATAAGTTCTTAGAAGTATACTTTGACGACTGGACAATGTTTGGAATAGTAAAGCGCCCTGTAGCGAATCTACGCTTGATGTTGGATACCTGTCACAAATACCGGATCGCATTGAATTTAAATAAATGCACATTTTGTGTTCCTTTTAGGATCTTTCTAGGTCACGTGGTGTGCAAACAAGGATTGATGGTGGACCCTGCAAAGATTAGGATGATAGTGAATCTAGAGGCCCCGAGGAACATTAAGTAGCTCCATTATAGAAAATTATAGAAAATTTATCAAAGCTTATGCTTAGATTACTGCGCCCATGGAGAAATTGTTGAAGAAGGACGCAACATTATGCTAAGACGAAGAATGTCAGTGCAACTTAGATGTGTTGAAAGATAAGATGGTCACTGTGTCAATCTTGCTATTCCGAGATTAGAAGAAGGAGTTTCATGTGCATGTGGACACCTCTTACATTACGTTTGGTGCAGTGTTAACACACGTCAGTGAAGGAGAAATGGAACATCCTATATCCTTCTCGAGTAGGAAATTATTTAAGGCTGAGAAGAATTATTCAGCGACTGAGCGCGAAGGTTTGGCCATGGTTTACGCGCTACAAATGTTCAGACATTATTTTTTAGGAGGGCATTTTAAGATTTACACAGATCATTTTTCCTTGAAATATCTAGTCAATAAGACAATGTTGGGAGGGAAGATCTGCAGATGGTTGCTATTATTTCATGAGTATGACTTTGAAGTCATTGTGAGGCCAGGAAGGTTAAATGTGGGACCCTACCATTTTTCGTGGATCGAAATAGGAGAGGAGCTTACCAATATGGAGGAAGGGTTGCCAAATGTGTAGCTCTTTTTGGTGCACGTAGTAGAAAACCATTTTTCGGTTATTATCCACTTCTTGACTACAAGGATGGCACCAGAAGGATAGACAAGTCAACAGAAAAAGGAATTAGCATTGCGCGCAAAAGACTTTTCAGTTATTGTGGAACATATGTATAAGATGGGTGCAGATCAAATATTACAAAGATATATGTTATATTTTGAGCAGGATAGGATTCTCGTTGAAGCTCATGGGGGAGTTGCGAGATGCCATTACGCAGGGAAGGAAACTGCGCAAAATATTTTGTGCGCAGGGCAATGGTGGCCTAACTTGCACAAGGATTCCAAAGCGTATTGTAAGGCATGCGATGCACGTTAAAGAACTGGAAAAGCATCGCAAAGGGATGAGTTGCCACTACAACCTCAAGTATCTTTACAACTATTTGATAAATGGGAAATTGATTTTGTTGGGCCAATTCAGCCCCTAGGAAAGAAAACAGGTGTGCACTATATCATCACCATGATCAAATATCTAACTAGAAGGGTGGAAGCATAGCTGGTTAAGGATTTTACAAGATCTACAACAACAAAGTTTTTGTTTCAATATGTCTTAACTATATTTGGCTTCCCGAAATTGTTGATGAGCGACATAGGTATGCACTTTCTGAATGAAATGATCAGCGCATTGATGGAAGAGTTCTAGGTTTACCATCTGAAGAGTAAATTGTATCATCCATGAGAAAATGGAACTATTGAAGCCTTCAATAAGATTTTTGAGAACGTGCTGAAAAATATCTGCAACGTGCAATAAAATGACTGGGATGTGTGCATACCTAGAGTACTATGGGCTTATAGGAATACTTGTAAGAAGCTGACAGGGCAAACGTTGTTCAGACTAGTGTATGGGGTTGAAGCTGTAATGCTGATGGAGCATATTGTGCCTAGTCTGTGCATAGTAGTGCTAAAAAAATGGTAGACCATGAGGCCTTGGAGGAACGACTTGCATAGCTGATGGAGCTTGAAGAGGATTGATTTTTGGTAGGATTCCATCAACAAGTACAGAAGGAGCACAAAAAAGTGTGGCATGAGCACCATATCAAGCTTCTCATGTTCAAGGTAAATGATCTTACCTTATTATATGATAGTAAAATTCACTAAGCTTCTGAGGAAATTCCAGTTGTGTTGGCTAGGGCCATATATCATCAAAGAAATTACAGATGGAGGTGTATTTCAGCTCACGAAGCTGAATGGGGAACCTTTTTTGGGAAGAGTGAATGGGAGCAGATTGAAATTGTATACAGGGGATCCTCCACAATGACTAGATGGCAGTTGGATAGTCTTAGTGCTACATGTAGTTGCAAGGGAGTGCAGGACTATAAATTACACTGCCCAGTTTGGAGGACAATGCAACGAGAAGGCTACATGGAAAGTGAAGAAGTTGCAATCTATGAAGTTGCTCACAGAAAGTTGCGCCATAGAGGGAGGTACCGCACAACACAACATAAAAGTGACCATTGGAGTCATTCTTCATGACTTGATGGCTAGAACACCGTTAAGATGAGCAGGATGGTGGCGTTTAAGGAAATGTTTTTTGAAGATCTACCACCAAAACAACATTTATTATCAGAAATTTGGGGGAAAGGTTGGATTTGAATTAAAAAACCCCTATAAATTACACGTGCTGGTCCAATAGAGAACACTTTGTTCTCTCAGACTTGTTAGTAAAATTTTTTGTCTATCACCTATGAACCAATCATATTGGGAAGATTTAGTTGTGAGCCCTGCATTTTATAAGTTGTCTGAGCTAAATAAGAAGTTTATTCTAGAGAGAATGCTTGGACCAAGTCTTGCCGAAACTATGAGTATTGATGGTGATTTTGCCTCTAAGGGAGCCGTCCCGAAAGTTGTATGGAAGGTCCAGCTCTTGTGCCTGCGGTGCCGAGGTCACCTAGGCTGAAGCCTATGCCTACCAGAGAAATGCAAACAACCAAACCAAATAAGGACAAGCAGAAGAAGCTGGTGATAATCCACGCTTCCCCAAGAAATCATTCTAAGATAGAGAAGTCGAAGAAAGATAAGCGACTATAGAAGCTAGTTGACCCGGGGGCAGAAGAAGGCCAGGGAAGAGAAGGTATTGACACTTAAGGAGTGGAACCTACAATGAAGCTAACCAAGTTTATCCCTCTAGAGAAGGGAAAGGAGAAGGTCTTGAAGGACCCAAATTCTAAGAAGTTCACCATTTCCATGCCCTTTCTCCTTGAACAGGTTCCTTTTGAAGGTCCGCGGCTCACGCAGATCCCACTGTTGAAGATGGAGGATTGGGACTTCATAGATCACACTAGGTTCCCACACTTGGCGATGGATTGGAATATGAGAAGGGTTTGTTATGCAGAATCGCATGTAACAACATTAGAGACGGAGTGTTGGTTTATAAGTCCTTGACCCAGGTTCAGAGTTATTTAGCCAAACGAATCCCTATACTACTATCCCTTTCGGCATCAACTCGTGGAGCATGGACTGAAGTCTCACCCGAAGCAGTATGGGGGGATGCTATAACCAATTTTCTACACCCTTGAGATGGATGTGATGTCAGTTTAGTCCAACTAGACCTGTCTTCATGCAGGTCGCTTCACACACTATTCTAACTTTCAGAACATTCGCGATCTGTTACAACCGGTCTTCGGATAGCCTTAACTAGGGGCTGAGTTTCTTTCACGCTGCTACAACAATGAATTGCGCTATTTCCCAAACTACGCCAAGTATCTTACTTATCTTATTAACAAGTCTTAATTATCTTCGCGTAAATAGATATTCTAACTTTCGTTCACTTAACAAATATAGTTATACACATTCACGCATCATATAAGGATTAAAAGTGAAATTCATATCCAATGTAACAGATGCATAAATAGGAAATATAGATGCAGAATTGATAGAAACTTCTCTTTATTAATACTTCTAGGTAATTACAGACTCAACTCGTGTTGCACACTCAGCTGCAAAGCCTCCTCCTACTCTACGACCCAAAACTAGACTTTATACTTCAAAGCTATCTCACATACATCATTCTTCCTTAGACATTCTGTGATGCCTTGACTAATTACAGATTCGATCTATTTATACAATCCCATGGTCCACAGGCCATGGGTAGATCTTCTACAGTCAGCATTACATTAAAAAAATAAGGGCGGACAACCCTATGACTCTTTAACAAACTAGGCGCTCCACGCCCACAAAATGCGGAATCTTTAAATTGGAATTACAAAATTGACCAAGATTTGGGCTCTAAGCCCCAAAACTTCACTTCAGTGATCCCACACCCAATTGGCCCCCGACACAAACATCGTGACTTGCCCTTGAGTCACTTTTTAGGTGTGGAGATCTTTGCACGAAGACCTCCCAACTCTGATTGGATCGCTGCAAGTTTGACAACGCACTAAGAGGTTGCCTATTGGACTTCGTCTATGCGCTGTTCAGTGAGTGGCTGAATTGCGACCCTGAATCCTCTCCTATGTTGCTTGCAGTTGTGAGAGCTTTTCTTCAATGGAGGCTGTAATGGTATATGCCTCATCAATCCATGATTGTAGTCACGCCTTCAAAACGGCTTCCTTATGCCAAGCAACATCCACCTGCTCCTTGAACACTTTTGCCTGTTGCATCCTTGTGAGCCTTTGTGTAAAGGAAACCGTTTGCACGATCTCTTTTACCTTATCATACTTCTGCTGTAGCTTGCGTGCCTTTGTCTCCAGGCACTCTATGTTTGGGTCCTCCTGTAGGGTGGTGAGGACCTCGAACGACTGCTCAAATAGCTTCGTGCAGTCTATCACTACATCGTTAACCATTGCCATTGCTGTTGTGATCGCAGTGGTGTGATGTTCCTTAACCTCTGGCGGAGTTAAATGATCTAGGTCCGGGTGTGAAGAAGGACCTTACCAAGACCTTTTACTTTCGTGATGTGTTAAAATTACTTTTTAAAAGAACGTTAAGGAATCCAAGTGCATGCAAAAAAGAAGAGGAACAATATAATCATCAACAGATGGAAACATAAGCTGTTGTTAACGGAGTTCGTCCAGGAGGGACTACATCTCCGGGCCCCAGTCAAGGTGGTGTAGGCCTTTGCATTATGTGTTGTCAATGAAAGTGATGTACACAAGAGTTTTCTGTCCTGATCATACAAGAAAGAAGGCCCTCACATAGGAGTGGCTCTAAGAGATATTCCAAAACTAGAACTCTCAATCCAAAGACTCCTATTAGTATGATACAAAAACACCCATGGTGTGCATCCCACCAACAAGGCATAAAAAGGGATGTCAAAGAAAAACACATGCACAACGACAACAAGAGTATCCCAACAACATATAATAAGGGATCTCAGAGCATAAAGTACATCATATGAAGATTCCTCATAACATGAAGCAAGGAATCATGACAACATGAAAATAAAGAAGATCTTGCATCAATATCAATTTAGGGTCTGCAACATAATGTAAAATAAGAAATATATGAAATAATCATATACCTCACATGAAC
Source organism: Pinus tabuliformis (assembly GCA_031772625.1). Classification (NCBI taxonomy): domain Eukaryota; kingdom Viridiplantae; phylum Streptophyta; class Pinopsida; order Pinales; family Pinaceae; genus Pinus; species Pinus tabuliformis. The sequence goes on along the minus strand of CM062806.1, from coordinate 281,053,138 downwards.
CACGGGCCATCTGACGATATGAATGAATAAGTGTATAAAACGATCCACAGTGAACATCTATTCATATCGTCAATGTGCAGGCGCAATCTGCTCCCAATCTGTCATGGTCTTACTACGAATGACCATACGAAGAAGCACTGCTCTGAAGCAACTGTCAAAGTGCTGAAGCTTGCCAAAACACTGATCTCATGGCATCACTAGGCAAGCGGAGTAAGCGATCAGAGAGGAATCCATCAAGGAAGCATTAATCAACAGATGAATCGATCACAAGAATCAATCAAAGAGGCATTGATCCAAGATCAAGAAGAACGATCAAAGAGATGAATCGATCACAAGAATCAATCAAAGAGGCATTGATCCAAGATCAAGAAGAATGATCAAGGAGATGAATCGATCACAAGAAGAGTAATCAATCATGAAGAGAGGAATCGCTCTGGCTCTTGGCTGCTATAGCTCTTGGCTATATGGCTTCATAGCGTACTGGCTATGTCATTGCCACTTTGGATCTACCTGAATTTCAAGCGTCGAGCCTTTATGGCTGTCTATGCTATCAATTAATTGGCTCTGTGGCTTTTTGGGATTCAAGCACTGCACTAGCTTCAAGCTCTCTCTGCCACGCAGACTCTCGGGCTTCTTACTCGTAGCCTTTCCATGCAGCCTCTCGGGCTTGTCGTCATACTGCTCTCGCCCACTATTTACACAGTCTTTCACCTTCCCCGACCGTCTACATCCATGCTCTGGGCACCATTAATAGCCTTTTGGGAATTCTAGCATAGGCTATCTTCCTCTGGCATGCCGCCACCTACTTTCTGTTACCCATCGTGTTTTATAACACATTTTGGGACAAGGCCACATCTAAATTGGAGGTTTGTTGGCTTAGAATGGAAGCCATTTGCATAGAAGCATCGATGCGTAACAAACCTCTGAAATTAGGCCTTTTTATCATTTTAAATGATTAGGCAAAAATCTGAAAAACACTGAAAATCATTGAAAAATCTGATAGTTCAGATTTCAAAATTTATAAAATCGGACTTATAAAGTTATCGGGTCCAGGATATATTGCAAGTTGGGATCGCAAGGCATTGATCGCTGATCACCAGTGTCGCTGATTAGATCTAGACCATTGATCAGTTCTGAATCGAATGATCCAGATCAAATCACATCATGCTTATCGCTTTGCCTGTTGATCTCTCAATTAAATCCTGGCCGTTGATCGGTTTCTGGATCCAACAGCTGAGATTAAATCACATATCGCTATTGCATCGTCCCAGGGTCCTTCACTAATTCATGGTATATGCTGACTCCGATCACTGATATTATCACTGATCGCATGTCTGCTCGTTAATATACATGTAAGTCCTCCAATTGCGATTGCCTCCGATCTGTCGATCCGATCTGATCGGAGATCGATGATCGAGGGTTCCATGGCCCAAAGCTTAAATCCACCCATATGCAACCTCCAATTGTGATTTGGCCTTAAAGGCTTAAGACCCCTTTTCAAAGGAAATTCCTCATTTTCTTAAGGACTAAAGGATCCTTCTTCAGGCGATAACTTCATTATCCGGACTCGGATTGACGAATCGTTTGCACCTCCATGATCAGGAAGATGAGCTCTTCGATATGGTCTTAGTTTGAAGTCATTCCAAAGAATTTTATTTTTGAGCATTAATGCCATGGTGTCTGTAGATCCACCTGGATCAATCCTCCACACTGAGGAGCTTTTGGTCCTCCAAAAGTATGAAAAGTAATCTACATCCTTCTCTGTACCCTCCTTGCATCACAAATGTCCTGGAAAGGTCTCGCTTCCATCTCCTTCACCTTTATTCTTTGGAGCCTTAAGCGATGAGCTAACACCTGCTACTTCTGCAAATCGCATGCTTTGAATAACATGACCAAACTAAAGACCCAAACATCCCCTACTTGCCATGCGTTTATGACACATAATCAGTCGACAAGTTTACAACAAGACGAACATAATACTACAGATATGACAGCAAGTCCAACTCATCATGGTTGCTTCAAAAAGTGATGAAAAACACATCATCACTGCAACACATGATTTACATTCATAACGCCAAACACTATTGTGTGGACAAGTGATGGAAACATAACGTCACTTTCAAAGTTTTAACATGCAACTCAAAATATGACTCAAAACATGACCAGACATCATTGTTGTTGACCAAGTGATGGAAACTCATCATCACTTTTACACTTTAAAAATGAAACAAATGATTTACAAAGAACAACCATGAAACGACAGCAAGTCAAAAAACCATTTTTCACTTATCAATGTGAATGGGTCACCTCCTTGAGGTGGTTTTTCTTGTCAAACAACTGTTCTTCCTAATTCACACACCGATGCTTTGTCTTTAAGGTGTTGTTATGGAAGGAGCTTCTAGCAATTGGATCTCTGATGGCCATGTCGGTCGCAATGATTGCAGTATGTTTTCTTCCTCTATACCTGCTTAACCTGTTTCTTTTCATGCTGTCGAGAGGGTTTTTCATGCCTCATGAGTGCTGCCATTCTTTTCCAACACTTGGAAAAGGTATGGTTAGGTAAACCACAAAAAGTGCATGTTTTTCGATGCCTTTGTCTTTGTTCATTATTAACAATATGATCATAATGAAAATTCGAAGATAAAAAGTGGTTATACCTTCCTCTGCTATATTTGATGTTAGTATGGCGATGAGAGCTTGCCTCTGCTCTCTCCTTGCGATGGAAACTGCCATGGAATGATGGGGATGTTTTCCCATCATTCTCTTTCCTTGATGAAGTCTCAGACAAACCTGACACCTTTGAGCACTCTCCTTTAGTTTACCTTGAGCCTACAAATTGAGGTTCATGCACAACCCTCAAAGGTTGAGTTATGCCTTGGTTGTTAGCACCAAGCTCTTTCTCCTCATGCCTTGTCTTCGTAAAGAGCCTCATATTTGTCCCTGTAATTGGGATCTCCAAATCTCCAACAAACATCATACTATCAAAATATGAAATCGAAAGGAAATCAACATCTTTTTCCTTCTCTTTCGATTTGGAAAGAACTGATGAGGGTTGCTCCTCATCTGTCGTTGGTAGTTTGCTTGGTGTCTCAACACATTCCCCAACTTCTTTCCTGACATACCCAAGTCCTACCTAACGGGGTAATTCCTCCACTTTGATGGGATTGACAATGCCATGGCCATTAATTCCCAAGCCTTTTCCTTGATATCCCATTCTCTTCAGCAGTTTGGAGCCAATTCCTATGGTATGATTTTCAAACACAATGAAATCATCATCAGGAAACATACATGAAGATGGAGAACTACTTTTTAACTTACATGGGTCTCGTTGTAGCTTTTGCAAGGCCTCATCCTTTGCTTGCAGTTGTAGTAGCAAACCCTGCTTCTCCTTTTTCTCTTCATGTGGATGCATCTTCAATTCATCATTCTCTATTTGAAGATTATGTCTGTCTTGCTTCAGTTTTTTCATGGCATTTTCTGTTGATTTTAACTAAAGTTGTAATTGCTCTTTTTCCTTTGTCTCTTTCTGTAGAGTTTCATACATAATTTCCACCTTCTTGGAAATGTTAAGCATGGTTTCATACATTTCTCTTTCATTCTCTGTCATTGTTCACGCTGCAATTCACATCAATGCAAAGACCTGCTCTGATACCACTTGATCCAGGTCCGGGTGTGAAGAAGGACCTTACCAAGGCCTTTTACTTTTGTGATGTGTTAAAATTGATTTTTAAAATAACGCTAAGGAATCGAAGTGCATGCAGAAAAGAAGAGGAAAAATATAATCATCAGCACAGGGAACATAAGTCGTCGTTAACAGAGTTCGTCTAGGAGGGACTATGTCTTCAGGACCCATTCAAGGTGGTGTAGGCCGCCGCATTATGTGTTGTCAATGAAAGTGATGTATGCAATAGTTCTTTGTCCCGATAATACATGAAATACGGCCCTCATGTAGGAGTGGCTCTAAGAGATATTCCAAAACTAGAAATCTCAATCCAAAGACTCCTATCAGTATGATACAAAAACACGCATTGTGCGCATCCTGCTAACAAGGCATAAAAAGGGATGTCAAAGCAAAACATGTGCACAACGACAACAAGAGTATCCCAACAACATATAATAAGGGATCTCAAAGCATAAAGTACATCATATGAAGATTCCTCATAACATGAAGCAAGGAATCATGACAACATGAAAATAAAGAAGATCCCGCATCAATATCAATTTAGGGTCTGCAACATAATGTAAAAGAAGAAATATACGAAATAATCATATACCTCACACCAACCACGGGCCATCTGACGATATGAATGAATAAGTGTATAAAACGATCCACAGTGAACATCTGTTCATATCGTCAATGTGCAGGTGTAATCCGCTCCCAATCTGTGATGGTCTCACTACGAATGGCCATACGAAGAAGCACTGCTCTGAAGAAACTGTCAAAGTGCTAAAGCTTGCGAAAACACTGATCTCATGGCATCACTAGGCAAGCAGAGTAAACGATCAGAGAGGAATCCATTAAGGAAGCATTAATCAACAGATGAATCGATCACAAGAATCAATCAAAGAGGCATTGATCCAAGATCAAGAAGAACGATCAAAGAGATGAATCGATCACAAGAAGAGTAATTGATCGTGAAGAAAGGAATTACTCTAGCTCTCGACTGTTGTAGCTCTCAGCTATCTGGCTTCATAGTATACTGGCTATGTCATTGCGACTTTGGATCTACCTAAATTTCAAGCACTGGGCGTCTATGGCTATTTGCGCTATCAGTTAATCGGTTTTGTGGCTTTCTGGGATTCAACCACTGTGCTAGCTTCAAGCTCAAAGAAACATACAATAAGGGTTCTCAAAGCATAAAGTACATCATATGAATATTCCTCATAACATGAAGCAAGGAATCATGACAACATGAAAATAAAGAAGATCCTGCATCAATATCAATCTAGGATTTTGCAACATAATGTAAAATAAGAAATATATGAAATAATCATATACCTCACACCAACCACAAGCCATCTAATGATATGAATGAAGAAGTGGATAAAACGATCCATAGTGAACATCTTTTCGTATCATCAATGCGTAGGCGCAATCTGCTCCCAATCTGTCATGGTCTCACTAGGAATGGACATATGAAGAAGCGCTACTCTAAAGTAACTTTCAAAGTGCTGAAGCTTGCAGAAACACTGATCTCACGACATCACGATGCAAGAGGAACAAGTGATCAGAGAGGAATCCATCAAGGAAGCATTAATCAATAGATTAATCGATCATAAGAATTGATCAAACAGGCATTGATCCAAGATCAAGAATAATCGATCACAAGAAGAGTAATTGATCATGAAGAGAGGAATTGCTCTGGCTCTCGGCTGCTGTAGCTCTCGGCTATCTGGCTTCATAGTATACTAGCTATGTCATTGCGACTTTGGATCTGCCTGAATTTCAAGCACTGGGCATCTATGGTTATTTGCGCTATCAATTAATCGGACCTATGGCTTTCTGGGATTCAAGCGCTGTGCTAGCTTCAAGCTCTCTCTAGCACACAAACTCTCGGGCTTCTTACTCGTAGCCTTTCCACGCAGCCTCTCGGGCTTGCCGTCATACTACTCTCGCCCATTGTTTACACAGTCTTTTGCCTTCCCTGACTCTCTGCATCCATGCTTTGGGCACCATTAACAGGCTTTTGGGCATTCTAGCACAGGCTATCTTCCTCTAGCACGCCGCCACCTGCTCTCTGTTACCCATCGTGTTTTATAACACGTTTTGGGACAAGGATGCATCTAAATTGGAGGTTTGTTGGATTAGAATGGAAGTTGTTTGCATAGAAGCATCGATGTGCAAAAAACCTCTGAAATTAGGCCTTTTTATCATTTTAAATGATTAGGCAAAAATCTGAAAAACACTGAAAATCATTGAAAAATTCGACAGTTCGGATTTAAAAATTTATAAAATCGGACTTATAAAGTTATTGGGTCCAGGATATATTGCAAGTCGGGATCACAAGGTGCATATCACTGATCATCGATGTCGTCGATTAGATCTGAACCGTTGATCGGTTCTAGATCGGATGGTCCAGATTAAATCGCATCCCGCTTATCGCATCGCCCGCTGATCTCCCAATTAAATCTTGGCCGTTGATCGGTTTCCAGATTCGATGGCTAAGATTAAATTGCATATTGCTATCGCATCGGTTCGGGGTCCTTTTTCGATTCATGGTATATGCCGACGCCGATCTCCGATGCCGATTGCCAACGCCGATTGCCGATATTATCATTGATCGCATGTCTGCTCGTTGATATACATGTAAGTCCTCCAATTGCGATTACCTTCGATCTGCCCATCTAATCTAATCGTGGATCAATGATTGGCATTCCATGGCCCAAAGCTTAAATCTTCCCATATGCAACCTTCGATTGCGATTTGGACTTAAAGGCTTAAGACCCCTTTCAAAGGAAATTCCTCATTTTCTTAAGGACTAAAGGATCCTTCTTTGGACAATAACTTCATTATCCAGATTCGGATTGACGAACTGTTTACACCTCCAAGATTAGGAAGATGAGCTCATCGATCTGGTCTTGGTTCGAAGTCATTCCAAAGACTTTGATTTTTGAGCGTTAATGCCATGGTGTCTGTAGATCCACTTGGATCATTGAAGGTTGTGCCTTCAACTGTAGTTCTGTTGTTTGAAGGTTCAACTCCAGCTGAACCCATGGCCATTTCTTCTCTGTTATCGTGCACCCCTATTGGTAACTTTCGGACGTGTGCCTACACCAGTTCCTCTGCTTGGATGGCCAACTCCGAGACCATCTCGCAGGGTTCCTCCACTGCTTGCACTATATGTTTATTCTGTTCCATGGCTTCATTGCGCTGCAAGCTCAACTACTCAATGTTGATGCATTGCTTGCTCATTACCTGTAGTGCACGGCTCTCCCTCACCTGTAGTTTCGTAGTGACTCCATCATGCAAAATATAGAGTGTCTCCTGAGGGAGCGCAACCATGTTTAACTCGATCCCTTTCAACCCGCTGACCATATATCTATCAGCCTCCTTCTCTATGACGAATGCTCCATCTCGTAGCACTATTGTATTGGTTATCCAGGCGCACAAAATTTTCTCAGCTACGGAAGTTCCCACTGCAAGGCTGGTTAACACTATGCTAGCCTTCAGAGTGCGCACTTGCAACTCATGTATCTATGTCTGGAGACCCCCCAACGCCATCTGGTGTTGCTCCTCAAACTATTGGAGGGCCTCTGTAGTGACATCCTTCACCATTTCACCAATATCATGTAGATCCCCCTCAATGAGGGTGATCGGGTCGAATGAAGTCTTTGAGGCCTTTGTCTTTTTTCACGGCCCCACCTGCTCTCGTGATTGTGGACACTTTAGCTAGGTGGACATTGTCTGTGGGTCAGCACCACATTTTTTTATATCAGTCTTTGGCTTGGGAGAAGGAGAATTTTGTCCTTCGCGCTCTTCTTCTATTGTCTTCTACAGTTCTACCAACTGCGCAGTGCCATGCGCCGCCTGGGCCTTAGCCGTTGCTTCTTCTTTCCTACACTTTTTCGCCAACTGTGCCATACGCAGTTTGGTCTCTTCCTTCTTCTGCTATGTGGTGGACTTCTCTACTTCCACCACGGAGCCAGATGGAGCACTCCACTCCGGCGGCCAATATTCAAGGACCGCGAATATTACATCGTCAGTCACCAAGTAGGGTAGCTCATGCCACGTCCTGGTGGGGTCCTTCTGCGCCTTGATGAAGACATGGTGGAAGCCTACTTTGAACTCTGTGAAATCTGCAGACTGTTGTAGACTGTGGGCAATAACCACGCCTTACAATTAATCCCCATTCAGATGTTCATAATCATGAGCACCCAAAGATCTTTCTCTCCCTTATCCTCTGTGCGTCCCTAGTTTCCCACAACGAAGTGTACTTTGATGCCTCTGGAAGGTCCTACGCAATCGACAGGAACTGGCTATCTTCAGGAAACTCCCATGCCACCAGTACTATCAACAATAGGATCCATGCATAATGAAATGTTTTTCCCTCCTCCTGTTCCTCGCGAGAGTTCCCAAGGAACTCTTCGCATAGATAGTTTTCCCAGTTGAATTGGAAAAACATTTGCGTGGCACCTCATCTGCGTGGCACTTTTGCATTACCTTCCCTACCAATATCTATGTCACGACCTTGACAGTAGGGTTGTTGATTCTAGAAATATCATACCTTCACTTCTTCTTTTCCAACTTAAACTTCTTTTTCATGGCCTTTGCGATGGCCAATTCATCACTCTTTCCTTATAAAATGTTCATTGGGTCCTCCCTTGCACAAGGGAGCCATGTAATCCTGTGAATTAGATGGTCTGTGATGGGGATGGGCTCCTCCAGCCACAAGCACCCATCATGCACTAAGCAGAGCAACTGCCCGATGATAAAAATGGTCACTAGGGCGCAATGGTAATGTGGCACCTAGAGCAGGTTTAGCAATCTTGCTTTCTTAGCACCTCTGAGCCATTTTCACAGCTCCAACTCTATTATTTCAACTCGTGCAACTTTATTTTGGCACATTAGCTGCACGGTCGCTAAATGTGGGAACTTCTCATCGTCCGTGAGGTTCCAATATTCAAATTTTAATATAGGAACCTGTCTCAACTGCGCTCCTTCGAAAATAATGTCATCAGGGTGTAATGGAGTTTGCAGAGATCTCTTGCTCTCATCTATATCCTTTGACACCTTAGCTTTACCCTTCTGTAGAAGAACATATGCAAGCAACCTAGTGAGAGGGTATGCACCTTAGGTTTCAACTTCCATCTCTATATCCTCCTCCTCCACCAGGATTTCTTCAAATTCATCCTCCTCATCAGCCTCCAAATTGATGTCCTTCCCCTTTTCCTCCATGGTGATCTTAGTCCTTAGCATATTTTTAGGTGAGAAACGCACTGGTACCATGGCCCACTTGTCCTTCTTGGGTCTCGACGTGTGCTTTGGGGCTTCCACTTCTGTAATTGCCTGCGCGGCTTCCTTGGCGGTCATTGCTCTAGTATCCATGACTTCTTCGAGTGCTGCCATAGTGCGATTCCACAGTTCTCTCCGTGTCTCTGGAAATTTCTCAAGCAACGAATTCAATTTCAAAATATTGAATAAATCTCGGTTCATGAATATCTGAGCGAGCAACAATTCAGTTCTCAAATTTCCAAGTGATGTTTGCTGGACAATTTTTTGTAATTTATATCACCTTTTGAATTTGAATTCGACTGTCCCCCCAACATTTGGTCCATTAATGCTAGATTGGTGGAAGATTTTCAAGAATATAGCCCATAAAGTTCACCTTAAGTGCCTGTCGCCCACTCCGTTTGGTCTCAAACCAAGCATCACATTGTGAATAGTGACTTTGATGCTCACTTTCTGGCTGACCCACGCTGCAGCGCAGCTACCCTCGTGTTATCGTGGACCCTCTGACACTTCGTGAGTACGCACAATCTTGTCATTGCAAAGTTCCTAGGCAGAGTAGTTTATAGTCCCGCACCTCCTTTTAGCTGCCTAGAGTGCTAAGACTATGCTTTTGTCAGCTAGTCAGATGGTGGGGCCACCTGTGTATGGCTTCAAATGACTGCCATTGACCTTTCCTGGGAAGGGTTCTCCATTTAACTTTACCAATTTCACCGTGTCACCATCTATAATCTCCTTAATAACATACAATCCTAACTAATGCATTCTGAGCTTCCCTAGAAATTTATCAAACTTACTATCATACAACAACACCAAACCATTCACCTTGAGTGTGTGCAACTTAATATGTCGATCATGCCATGCATTTTCGCGTTGCTGGTGAAATGCATCCAAATATCGTTCTTCTTCCATCTCATCCAACTGCGCGAGGCTCTCCTCCAGGGCTCCGTGATCCATCAAACCTGTGAGTGCTACTATGTGCAGACTAGGAATGATGTATTCCATAGGAATTATGACTTCCACTCCATATGCAATCCTAAAAGGTGCCTGTTATGTTAGTTTCTTACATTTCATTTGATAAGCCCATAACACTGCAGGTACGCATAGGTCCCAATCACTTCGCTGCGCATTGCGTACCTTGTTGAACACTTTTATGTGTAGAATCTTCTACGTGGTTTCTCTTCTTGCATAATGTCTTCCTAACGTTAAGAGCCATCGGCAAGGCCGCCCCCGAACACATGCTTATTGACCAGGTATTTTAGCGTAGAGTACATGTGAATCTCGACAGATTGGGGCTTTTCTCCATAGGCCTGCGCCCACCTAGCCAAATGTGCACGCGGGTCATCCTGTTCATCATATTTGTCTTCTAATCACATCTTAGGCTTCCCAAAGCATTTTCTCATCATTGTCCTACATTTGCTCCAACCATTAAAGCTTCTGTTGTGCGTACCCCACCATCTTACGGGCGTAGTGCGCAGTACCTAGTCCAAGGCTTAGAAGTGTTGTTTCTCTAGCACCTCCCTTTCAAATGAATCCAAGAATGTATCTACCTCATTCAAACCATCATAAGTAGGAAAATATCTTATTTCTGTCGACACGTAGTGTTGTGACCTGGTCATCATATTGCAATTTAGCGTAGTTACCTCATGTAACCAATTCTACCATCATTATATTTCTTCATCAAAATCCAAAGTACAACAGCTCTCACGCTCCCATGTAATCTGCCCATACGCGGTGGGATTCACCCAATCTTGGTCTCGCACTATTATGTTATAGATACAATCCAAATCATCATCACTTTCATAGTCGCGGACCGGTTCCCTTTAGCACAATCCTTCAACAGGATCCAGGTGTATAATTACGCATAGTGACTTCTTCTCAAAGATCATTTTTCACTTCTTTAGATTAATTACCCCATTCAAATTAGTGGCCCAGTCAATTCCCAGGAGTGCGGGGTAGGGATTTTTATCACCAATAATCTCTATCACTTCAAATTCTGCTAGTGTTCTCACTCCCTCAATATCCACAATTATTCCCTGCAATTGCCCCATGGGCATTATTTTCTGTTGGTTTGCCATTCTTACTTGAATTGGAGACCATTGCAGCGCAGGTCTTCGCATTCGCTCCCATGTATATTTCGGTAGAACATTCACATCCGATCCCAAATCCAGGATGACTTGATCCATCTCATATTCTCTGATCTGTGCGGTCAGTCTCATTTCTTGTCCTATTCTTGTCTTATGCTTTTTGATCTTCCGAACTACACATGGTTCTCCTGGTGCGGTCCCAACACATCTGTTGATGAGTTCCTGTAACCCTTTCACAACCTTATTGTTGCGCAATAGCTTCACACTGGTTTCCAGGAATGTTATGAGCATAGATGGGTCAATTTTCGGCTCTTGTTTATCCTTGCTTCCTAAAGTGGAGGCATTAACGGAGCTCTTTTTAGCTTCCATGAAAGTTTCCCGAGCGTGCTCCAAATCAAACTCAGCTTCTTTCATCGGCGCTTTGCAAATCCAAGTACTCTCTTGTGGTTGTTTTCCTTTGTTCTCTCCCATCACGATTCCACTTCAGAGCATAATGTTTATGTTTGGATCTTCCTCACACGACTCAGACCTCATCATCTACAGGCTCTGAGTCAGGGGAGGCAATTGCGCTCCTTTGTCGCATATCCTAGATATTAGCGTAGGACAATATTTTGTCTCATGATCAAACAATGTGCAATACTTGCACGACGGGCACGTTGGATTTGTGGAATCACGGACATAGTGTCCTGACCCTCCACAATTGTAGCAAATCAACTGTCTGTGGCCTCTTCCATCTCCTCCTCTGTCTCGGCCTCATCTACGCCCTTGAAATCATGTTCGTGTCATTCTTGCATTTTGGTCAAGGGGTCAGCTTTCGGCCTGAAATTTGTAGGTGGGAGTTCTATCCATCATCAACTCATAGCCTCCGCAAGTGTGCTCATCATGTCCCACCGACCTACAAAAGTTACAAAACAACTGTTGCAAATTTTGCATATACTTTTGTAACAAGTGACAATTTTCCGTGTCATGTTTTCCTGCTATTTGACAGATAATGCACCTCAAAGTAGGTGCCGCGCTAGGTCCTGCTTGAGCTTCCGGAATTAAAGACATCGGTCCTCCTCCTGCGAGAAACCAAACAATGGTCTTTGTGATGACCCTGACCCTTTCATTTCACACATCACACTTCTTTGTGCACTTCTAGTCGAACCGTCCTATCCTGTTTCAGACTTTGCATCTCAAGGCACAAATTCTTTGGCTCCACGTGGATCTACTGAAATCCTAGGTTATGATCTTGCATCGGGGTCTCATGTAGCCTCATGGAAATCTCCAAAGCCTCTACCTGAGTTGTTATCTTTTGCTACGACAATGCACTCCTTAAATGTGGTAGTAGCGAAGCTACAAACCACTTGCGATGTTGTCCATCTGTCAGATTCATATTGGCTGCGCGAATCGTACATTTCAGCCTCTGATCCAGCTCCCAAGGAGTCTCACCTAGAGGCATCGTAATCTCCTTAAATCCAACGATCGACTGTGCTTCAGACTTAGGCCTACTAAATTCTTTATTTAGCGTTGTTTGGATATTTGTGACTCCCGCATTTGGATTATCATTGGAGTAATTAATATATCAGGCCAACGCGTGATCCTACAGGGTGCTAACCATTGTCGCTTTCTTTACATGGTCATTTATAACACCTTGTGCTTCCCATATAGCCCTTACAGCGAACCAGAATTGGTCCGGATCCTCATTTCCCAAACCTTTGAACACAGGCAACTTCACTATGCTTGCCATATTGAATCGCGGTGGAGGCAGTATTAGCAGAATTCTTTGTCTTATCAGCTAAATAACACTTTGCGGTGAGACCTTTGTGAGCCCTTACTCATCCCCTCATGGAGGTGAAATCAAGGGTCTATTTTCTAGACCCTTATTTCCTTCTCTCTTGTAAACTTTTCCTCTTCGACTAGCCCTGAACATCAAGGTAATTTCATAACCCGCTTTTTGTACAATAGAATTTTAATCCAAGTATTCAAAGATTTTACGTACTTACCTCATGGTCCTTTGAGAAAGCATCGCTCTGACTTGTTGTAACTAACTCAGGTGTCAACCACAAACTCAATAATGGATCCTCCTATAATCTAATCGAGCCAATGATCAACGGTGTGTGCGATCTTATCCTTCGATGCTTCCAACCTTCGCACTAGCTCTAGGGTCCACATAATAAGACCATCAAGTTTCCACCTTCCTTGGCTATTTGCTAGCTTCGCGATCCACTCGTATAGCTCAGTAGGTAAGGACGCGAAAAATATTTCATGGATATCTGTATATAGGTAGCTATCTAGCCACTCTTCTTTTGATAGTCGCGGGTTTTATTTCTCCTGCACCGTGAACTCGTGAATTCTTCTGTCCGACCAGCCTTCAATTTCCTTCTTAGTTGGATTCCAATGATACGATATCACACATCTCTTATGCAGATTCTGGTCCCAGCAAGGAACCATTTCTTGGCTTATGGGAGCCTGACCCAATTTCAGATTTATTTAGCCAAACAAATTCCTACACTACTTGCCCATTCGGCATCAAGTTGTAGAGCGCAGACTAAAGTCTCACCCGAAGCAGTATGGGGGGATGCTGGAACCAAGTTTCCACACCCTTGAGATGGATGTAATGTTGATTTAGTCCAACTATACATGTCTTCACATAGGTTGCTTCGCGCACTGTTATAACCTTCAACACATTTGCGATCTGTTACGATAGGTCTTCGCATAGCCCTAACCAGGGGCTAAGATGCTTTCGCACTGCTATAGCAACAAACTGTGTTATTTCCAAAACTACGCCAAGTATCTTACTTATATTATTAGTAGCTCTTGATTATATTTGCGTAAATAGATATTATAACTTGCATTCACTTAACAAACACAATTATACACATTGGAACATCATATAAGCATTCAAAGTGAAATTCATACCCAATGTAACAAATGCATAAACAGGAAATATAAACACATAATTTATATAAAATTCTCTTTATTAATACTTCCAGGTAATTACAGACTCGACTCGGCCTACACACTCAGCTGCAGGGGTCCGCGCACTTAGCTATAGAGCCTCTTCGTATGCTACGACCCAAAACTAGACTTTACACTTCAGAGCTATCTCGCATACATCATTATTTCTTAGACATTCTATGATGCCTTGACTACTTAGAGCTTCTCTCTATTTATACAATCCCATGGTTCATGAACCATGGGTAGATCTTCCACAGCCGATATTACATTAACAAAATAAGGATAGACAACCCTTTGAATCTTTAACAAACTATGCGCTCCACGCCCACAACATGCGGAGTATTTACATTGGAATTACAAAATTTGACCAAAATCTGGGCTCTAAGCTGCAATTGGTCAATGGTGTGGAGTACTCAGGGTTACTCAATTTGTTGTGGGTACCCCATTATCACCGCACCCCCATTAACACAATCTGTGTGTGCTAGTTGCTCACATTGGTGCAAGATGGGTGTCTATGGCTAGGAGGGCCTATACCCATCATTGATATGCTTATTCACAGAATCACACACCTGCCTTATAAGAGCACGAACCCGTCCAAGGAGTTTGGCAGAAAGACGGGGGAAAAGGACCTCATAGAATGAATGAAGAGAGATTACAACCTCGTGAAGAAGTCATGAGGACATTCAACACTATCTTTAATACACCTAGTAGTTCAGTTGGCCACCCAGATCTTAGCAGGGAAATGTTACACTAAAAAATGTCACCTTGACTACTTACAGTTAGTATGGCTCAAATCAACAGTCATGCTACCCTCTTAGGCAAGTCTTATGCCTCTGATATCCATCTCAAACTCAAAGAAGAGAGAAAGTCTTGTAAAAACTATGTTTATCTCTGGGGTCGCAGGTTCTCTCTAGCCTTACCTGCGGGGACGCTTACCATGTTCACAAAATCTGCGTCCATGGATGCTCTGTATGTTAAGGGACAGGTGCGTCTCTCTGTAAAAGGCAAAATGCGCGAGTTTTATCTTGAAAAAGTTACTTGTGGTTACTTCTAGAACATTCTAGAGGTCGGTTTGATGAAATGGATGCGCCTCCAGTTGGTTCATGTATCTCTATTAAGGGGGAACTTATCCCATCAGTAAGGGAGCTATCCCACCCAAAGAGGGGGATGATCCCATTGATAGTGGACCTGAATAACCTCTTTACAGCACTATAAATAAAGACATTGAGCCAGAAGGAGAGGAGGTTGGAGCTATACATTTTCTTTGGGTAAATGCTGCAGGAATTAGGACTCCCATTTAGAACCTTGTGAGGAGAGATTGTCTTTGCTTGATTCTACTTGGAAGTGGGTGAGCTTTGTCAAAGTAGAGGAAAACCCTTGATGGACCCTGGGAGGAACTTGCACAACACCAAGGCCAGGTTGTAAGAGTTTCTTTGTTTCGTTATTAATACAAACTGGTTTATTTTTCTCAATAGCTTGTGTTAATGAGTTATTTCATGTGTTCCTTGGTCTGCATGTTAAATATATGTTTTATTATATGAAATGCAAGTGCTTGGTAATTGTTTGATTGTTTGTGGTTGCAGGAATTGACTTGAAGGAGGAGCTCATCCGGATCGGCAAGGACGGACTACAACAACCGCGTTTTGGAATAAGGTAAGCCTAAACACTTGTAGTTTTCATGTTTTAAAAGGTATATTTAGAGAAAGATCACTCCATTTTGTCTTGTTTGTCATTAGAATGTCTTAGACTTCTAGGAAGGTCAGCTGTGTCCGCACCCTTGACAAATTCCGTGTGACAAATTGGCGACTCCGCTGGGGAATCCATTAATGAGAAAGTCTTTTCCTTTGTGTGAACTTTGCTCTGAGAAAATCATTTTTATTTTCTGGTTTTTGACTGTGAGAATTAGTATTTGGGTGGCTTAGCTTTAGATTTAGTTAGATTTGGTTTTTCTTAACTTTTCCAGAAGGACGCACCCTCTGAGTACTGCACAGTGCGTCTTTGGACGCGCTGTTGCCGTTTGCACAGAGCGGGCCCGCGCCTGTTCTAACGGGTTGCCTGCGTCTTCCTGTAAAAATTTAGGAAAACTCCATTTTTTGCTTTAATTGCTTTTAGATTTTGTTTTTTCTTAGTGTTTTCTGCCCAGATCCTTTAGTACCCTGTCAAAAATTTTCACCTAAGCTTGTTCCTGCTCTTAGCTTTCATCAATTGGGTGTTTTGAGTCTCTTTTTGAGAAATTCTTGATTTATTTTCCTTTGGTCATTACTTGGAGATTTCTCTCAGTTCTTTTCACAATTTTGCATCTTTTTGCTTGTGTTTTTGCAAAAAAATTTCCCCCTCATTCGCCGGGGGGGGGGGCTAAATTGTGTATGAGTGTTAATCGCCTTTGAGTGTTTTTATGTTTTGATCTTTGGAACTCTCACCCAATTTTCTCGACTTGCACTTGATTGGTTCTTAGATTACATTAGAATCATCTTGTGTTTGAGAATTCTCTTGCATAGATCACATTTGCATAATTAGAGTTCTCAGTTTCAGAATATGAATGAAAAATGTGCATAGATTACATTTGCATACTTTTCATGTGAATTGTGCATAGATTACAATTGCATAGTTTACATTCTGAAAAATCAATCGTAGATTTAGATCAGCTTTCTTTGATTTGAATTTACACAAAAATAAAAATAAAAATTGGTTTGGAATTGATTTGCATTAGTTTTTCTTGATGAAATTAGTGCATTAGAGAATTTGTTAAATTTTCTCTTAATGATCAATTTTTTGCATTGTTGGAAGTGAATGGAAACTCTCTCCTTACTCTAGTTAGGATTCATCGAATTGAAAGGATTGCATTATCATATTCGATTGCATTCAGTTGAGTCGGGTCATAACACCATTGGTTTCATCTCCATTTACCCATTTGAGTAATAACAGCCTTAATAACACAGCGCTTAATTAAAATTCATCTAGTAATTTTTACATTTCTAGGGCTCTGAAACACCAACATAGCTTAGGCTAGGGTCTTGGAGTAGGTGAGTACTTAACTCTCCAAGACTACAAAACCAAACAGATAGTTTATCTTGAGTAGAATAAATCCAATTGTTTCAATTGCACTTTGGGAAAGCTCCTCTTCAAGGAGAAGCACGAGCTCGTGTCCGAACCAGTGAGGGGATCATTCCCCCCTCGTTGGGAACGACGCCAGACAGTACGTATTACAAACGGTAAACCTCGGATTAACCATTGTCGAGGAGCCAGGGGTCACTTATCGGTAAACCTTGGATTGTTGTCAAGGAGCCGGTAAGGGGATTGAGCTTGCTACTCTGCCCTTGCGTGCTGTCGGAGTTTAGACTGTTCCCCCAGGTGTATTTGTTACTGTTGGTGACCTTAGTGACCATAATCTTTAGGGTTCTACCGAGGTGACGGTGGAGGGAAGGTCCCACTGTACCTGGAGCAGACGTCGGTTATACTCACTTGGATTTTCCGGGGGGTTCACTTCACTTCGAGACGGTTAAAGTGGAGGAACTTGTGCCGGTCTATTCATTAAGCAGGTTGCCGGGGTAACTGTTCCACCCGCCATTTCTGTACTGAATTCTGCGAGGTTGGGCTTCATCACCAACTAGTGTTTTCGGTCCGGAGAGCTTACTGTTTGTGTGTGGTTTGACTCCTAGATTTGATAGCGCGTGTTAATTTGTTTGTTTTTACTTTTAGAGACCATAGGTGTGAATTGTGAATTTTAGTTGTTAAGTGTGAATTGTGAATTGTTAATTTTAGTTTTAAATTGTTAATAAAATTCACTGAAGTTGAATATAATGGCAAATGTTCCGGAATTTATCAACCTAGGAACCCCTCCTAATGAGAATCCTAGTACTTTTCCTTACTTTGGAAATGTTGGTCCTCCTTATATGGCTACTTTGTCATTACCTGGATTTACAATAGGTTTACCAATATGGTTATTTTCAACTTCGTTGGCCCAAAATACTCCAATTGTTCCATCTCAACCGGATGCTTCACCTCAACAGAGTTCACCATCTCACCATCACCAACCTTCTGTTGACCCTTTACCTTCTTCGCCTAATTTTTCTTCCTCCATTTCTTTCTCTTCACCTGGTAAAAGCCTTGATGCTAGTAACTAGGAGGCTAAGAAGAAGAAGAAAGGGAAGAAGAAGAAGAAGAAGAAGAAGCAAGATAAGAAATAAGTCAACCAACCAACCGTGGCTGTAAGTGTTAGTTGTGTTGAGGAAAATTCTGACATGCATCGTAAACCCAAATACCCTTGCAGACTTTGTAAGGGTGACCACTTCCTTGTCAATTGTCCTGGTATTCCAAAGGTCTTGGAAGTATGGTCAGAAAAATCTTATCAACTTTCCATTGATCCATCGACCAGTGATAGTCAGGTTCCTGGGAAAAAGGGTAAAGTTAGGTTTCCTTGTAAGTTATGCAAAGGGGGTCATCAAACTCACATTTGCCCTCACATGGATGAAGCCTCAACATTGTTGGAAAACCTTACTGTTCCACAGCAAGAATTTCCAGCTGGTTACCGTAAACTTTCTCCCAACCTACCGTCAACTGACGGAGTGATTGATCTAAATTCAAGTACAGTCGATCACACTCTCCCATTGGAGAGTGAAACTCATGTCACTCAGGTTGATGATCCATTAGTTGATCAAGTGGTCGATTCAATTTCACATTCGGTCGATCACACTCTCCTTTTCGAGAGTAAATTTCATACCGCTGATGTTCTTCTGGTTACATCGGATTCTTCTATGCCGGGGGGCATTTCACCTGTTTCTACAGAACCCCCTCCAAGTACTGAGGTCTTTTCCTTTGATTGGAATAGACTGACAGAACCTCGTCTTCCTTCCTCCATCCCTTTCCAAATCATTGTCAAGGCTGGTGGTAGGGACATACATCGTACTCAGGTAGATGAAGGTGCTTCTGTTAGTATTTTATCCTCAGCTGTTTGGAAAGCTTTGGGTTCCCCTCAACTTGCGCCTATTACGCAGAATCTGAAAGCTTTTAACAGAACAATTAGTGAACCTTTAGGGATCCTTCCTAAGTTTTCTATTACCTTGGAAGGTAAAACTGTTTGTGTTGATCTTATGGTAGTTCGAGGTCCCTTGGATTTCAATTTACTCCTTGGGCGAGACTATGTTTATGCAATGAAAGCTGTCGTATCAACACTCTTTCGCGTGATGTCTTTCCCTCACAATGGCAGTATTGTGACTATAGACCAGCTTTCGTTCCCTAGTCTTGTCTCAACTACTAATAATATGACACCCCTAAATGTTCCTGATTCTAAAGTGGTATCTACCCTGCCACGGGTTAATTATGTGGCAACCGGTCCCATGATTTCAGTTACCGATGTAAGTGAGCCTCTCACTGCTTGCTCATCTTCCTTTGATTTAGCTCCGGTAATTGACATGGAAAACTCTATGGGATTACTTGAACACGATGTTCTTATCCCTTTTGAGTCCCTTGACATGTGTTCCTTCCCAAGAAGTATTCTTCCTTCGGATGAAGACCTCTTGGAAGCCATGATCAAGGTGTGTCCATTGACATGTCTTTCCTCCAGTTGGAAGCCATGATCAGTGTTTACGAGGATAGTTTTTTCCTGTATCAACCTCGTTAAAAAATGAAATAGGCTGTAACGAGGATAGTTTTTTCCTGTATCAACCTCGTTAAAAAATGAAATAGGCTGTAGCGAGGAAAGTTCCTTTTACTGAGTCAACCTCGTTAAAAAATGAATCAGTGTGTACGAGGATAGTTTTTTCCTGTATCAACCTTGTTAAAAAATGAAATAGGTTGTAACGAGGATAGTTTTTTCCTGTATCAACCTCGTTAAAAAATGAAACAGGCTAGCGTGAGGATAGTTTCTTCTAGTCTCAACCTCATTAAAAAATGAAACTGGAAGTCATGAGCATAGTTCCTTGTCTTGTGTCAAGCTCATTAAAAAATGAAACAAGGAGTTCCGAGGAAAGTTCCTTTTACTGTGTCAACCTCGTTAAAAAATGAATCAGTTAGTCCGAGGAAAGTTCCTTTTACTGTGTCAACCTCGTTAAAAAATGAATCAGTTAGTTCGAGGATAGTTCCTTGTCTTGTGTCAACCTCGTTAAAAAATGAAACAAGGATAGGTTATATAGATAGTTAGAAAGTAGGATTGTGAGGAAAGTTCCTTTTACTGTGTCAACCTCATTAAAAAATGAATCAGTGTGTGCGAGGATAGTTTTTTCTTGTATCAACCTCGTTAAAAAATGAAACAAGGAGTGCGAGGAAAGTTCCTTTTACTGTGTCAACCTCGTTACAAAATGAATCAGTGTTTACGAGGATAGTTTTTTCCTTTATCAACCTCGTTAAAAAATGAAATAGGCTAGCATGAGGATAGTTTGTTCCCGTCTCAACCTCATTAAAAAATGAAACTGGATGTAGTGAGGAAAGTTCCTTTTACTATGTCAACCTCGTTAAAAAATGAATCAGTGAGCATGAGGATAGTTCTTTTACTGAGTCAACCTCATTAAAAAATGAATCAGGTAGATTTTAGGATATGTAGATAGATTGTAGAAAGTAGGGTTGCGAGGACAGTTCCTGTTACTGAGTCAACCTCGTTAAAAAATGAATCAGGTACGAGGATAGTTCCTGTTACTGAGCCAACCTCGTTAAAAAATGAATCAGGTATGAGGATAGTTCTTTTCTTGTGTCAACCTCCTTAAAAATGAAACAACTCCCTTTTCAAGTTAAATATTGAAAGTAAACCTTCATTTCATCCAGCCGGTTGAATGCAATGAAGCCTGGGGGGCATGTACCTCGCTTTGCATCATTATCCTGGGGACATGCGAACTTTTTGAGCATAGTTCCTTGTCTTGTGTCAAGCTCGTTAAAAAATGAAACAAGGGTAGGTTAAGTAGGTAGATTGTAGAGCGTAGTCATGAGCATAGTTCCTTGTCTTGTGTCAAGCTCATTAAAAAATGAATCAAGGATTTTAGAGCATAGTTCCTTGTCTTGTGTCAAGCTCGTTAAAAAATGAATCAAGGTTTTTAGAGTAGAGTTTTTGTTAGGTAGATCGTAGAGAATAGTTATGAGCATGGTTCTTTGTCTTGTGTCAAGCTCGTTAAAAAATGAAACAACTCCCTTTTCAAGTCAAATCTTTACAAGATCTTGAAAGTAAAGCTTCATTCCATCCAACTGGTTGAATGAAATGAAGCTTGGGGGGCATGTACCTTGATTTGCATCATTATGCTGGGGGCATGTGAACTTGTAACAAGCATAGTTTTTCGTTTCAAGCTTGTGTAAACATGAAACCGAATCCGAGCATAGTTCTTTTCCTGTGTCAAGCTCGTTTAAAAAATGAAACAAATCCTCCTCTACTTGAGTCGAAAGATTGACTAGATCTCGTAAATGTTAAGTTGTATATTTAGGTTAGTTGTTTCGGTGTTTTGCATAATTTTCTTACAGTTTTAGGTCGAGTCTTTCAAATGATCTCGTACTTGAACCTTCATTTCATCCACGGTAGTTGAATGAAATGAAGCTGGGGGGGCATGCGCTCTAACAGTTATGCTTAGGGGGCATCAAGCACAGTTTTATCTCTGTTTCAAGCTTGTGTAAAAATGAAACTAATTTGAAGCATAGTTTTTATCTGTTTCAAGCTTTTGTAAAAATGAAACCTATCTCGAGTCAATTTTAGTTATTTTCAAGACTCGTTAAACTCATGAAAATCCCGAGATTATTTTGCTATTTTTCATTCTCGTAAAACAAATGAAAATGCCGAGTTCTTTCCGTCTTTTCCTGCTTGTAAATTAAATTGAAATTCGGTCATATGAGTACATTTTTATCCCTTTTTCGAACTCGTTAAAACTTACGAAAAAGTGAAAACCATGAGTACATTTTTATCCCTTTTTCGAACTCGTTAAAACTTACGAAAAATTGAAACCTTGGAGTTCTCTTTTAAGCCCTTTTCTGACTCCTAAAACATGAAAAGATCGCCGAGCGTTGCTTTTACACTCGTTAAAACGGAATTAAAAGACGGTCCCCTTTTAGCTCTTTTCTGACCGCAAAATCAGGAAAAGATTGCCGGGTTTTTGTCGTTTCAAACTCGATAAGGAAATAAAACGACGTGTCCTTGATCGCTTTTTACTTTTCAGGTCAACGACACTATTATGAAAGTACTCCTTGGTCGCAAGATCAAGCGGTTCCCCCAGGTATTATTTTATACTTTTTCGGGCTTGAGGGACACAAATATACGAAAAAGTTCAATGTGGAGTCTCCTTTAGTTTTTTCAGACTCTCTAAAATTGAAAAACGCCGAGTTTCTCCTATACTTGGCTCGTTAAACTTTTACAGTAGAGGACCTGTTCAATTACAAACATGAACGAACCACTCCTTCCTAGGGTTCGAATTTAAACTAGGTTGGACTCGTCCGAAGGATGAGCTTATAATCAAGCATATGTTATCCTCCTCAAGCTTGTTAAAAATAAAGAGGTACTTGCCAGAAATGGTGGGGGAAAAGAGAGAAGAATGAACCTGTTTGTCACCTTTTGTCTCAAAAGAAACTTTATTACCACTCTTGAACACGACACTTTTCATTCACCTGGGTTGGGAGATCTTTTACCTCACAGTTGACCAAATCACTTTGAAAGTCTTTAACCGGGTTTCGGGGATTAACTTTGAGTTATTCATCACCAAGCCATCTATCGTGTCGTTATGTGTTCAAGAGGTCTGCAAGAAAAACTTTCATCTGCAAAATACTTGTCATCCATTTGACCATCCCTGAGTCAGTCCTTACAGCAACATTTCTTCAACTTGAACAATGGTTTCGTGTTGTGGGCTTGCCTGCAACGGGTCGCTTTCTATCGACATCGACACATTATCTAGAAATATGACTTAGGAATCGACAGTACCTTGAAGTCTGCATGCATCAATGGCAGGTTTCTCGCCTTTGACGTCAGTTTACATCATAGACTTTCGATCAAAGGATTCCGTGAAGTGTTCGACATCAAAACATCTATTCACATTTCACGGGTTGTGCTTGGTACTTTGAGAACCATTGACATTACTGGTGGTTTCTCTCACACTTGTTAACAGTTTGCATCATCGACTGGTAATCAAGTGGTTTCTAACATGTTCGACATCGAATCATTTAATCACATGGCTAGAATCGTACCAATTCAGGAAGTAGAAGTGAAGACCCTGGATCTAGTTTCTACCATCCAGGCTGCGAGGAGTTTTGTATTCATTATCTATGTAGACTAATCATAAACAGATGGCTGCGTCCATACTGTGTCTACAAAAGTCTATAAAAATGATGTACTGCAAGATCATTCCTGTATCAGAATAGTTAGTCCATTAGTTAAAGTTTTGAATCTGAGTATGGGGATGCCTACCTCAGTGATGATATAATCTTATCCATGTATTTTGTGTTGAAAATTGCAGGTTCCAACCAGGCCATCCACAAGACAATCCTTGAAATGATAAAGCGCTTCACCCTTCCTAGAATTACAAAACCCTACTCTATTCCAGGCTTCGCACTTTAGGGGGCAATCTGTTACACTAAAAAATGTCACCTTGACTACTTACAGTTAGTATGGCTCAAATCAATAGTCATGCTACCCTCTTAGGCAAGTCTTATGCCTCTGATATCCATCTCAAACTCAAAGAAGAGAGAAAGTCTTGTAAAAACTATGTTTATCTCTGGGGTCGCAGGTTCTCTCTAGCCTTACCTGCGGGGACGCTTACCATGTTCACAAAATCTACGTCCATGGACGCTCTGTATGTTAAGGGACAGGTGCGTCCCTCTGTAAAAGGCAAAATGCGCGAGTTTTATCTTGAAAAAGTTACTTGTGGTTACTTCTAGAACATTCTAGAGGTCGGTTTGATGAAATGGATGCGCCTCCAGTTGGTTCATGTATCTCTATTAAGGGGGAACTTATCCCATCAATAAGGGAGCTATCCCACCCAAAGAGGGGGATGATCCCATTGATAGTGGACCTGAATAACCTCTTTAGAGCACTATAAATAAAGACATTGAGCCAGAAGGAGAGGAGGTTGGAGCTATACATTTTCTTTGGGTAAATGCTGCAGGAATTAGGACTCCCATTTAGAACCTTGTGAGGAGAGATTGTCTTTGCTTGATTCTACTTGGAAGTGGGTGAGCTTTGTCAAAGTAGAGGAAAACCCTTGATGGACCCTGGGAGGAACTTGCACAACACCAAGGCCAGGTTGTAAGAGTTTCTTTGTTTCGTTATTAATACAAACTGGTTTATTTTTCTCAATAGCTTGTGTTAATGAGTTATTTCATGTGTTCCTTGGTCTGCATGTTAAATATATGTTTTATTATATGAAATGCAAGTGCTTGGTAATTGTTTGATTGTTTGTGGTTGCAGGAATTGACTTGAAGGAGGAGCTCATCCGGATCGGCAAGGACGGACTACAACAACCGCGTTTTGGAATAAGGTAATCCTAAACACTTGTAGTTTTCATGTTTTAAAAGGTATATTTAGAGAAAGATCACTCCATTTTGTCTTGTTTGTCATTAGAATGTCTTAGACTTCTAGGAAGGTCAGCTGTGTCCGCACCCTTGACAAATTCCGTGTGACAGGAAAGTAATAAGAAAATGTCACGTAGATGAAGTTTCGACGCTTGTAGTTTCCCTTGCTGCGCAGTGCATGAAAGGTATCCAGAATAATTGGTCACAATACCTCTATCAGGAGCTAC
This sequence comes from Pinus tabuliformis, assembly GCA_031772625.1. Taxonomy (NCBI): domain Eukaryota; kingdom Viridiplantae; phylum Streptophyta; class Pinopsida; order Pinales; family Pinaceae; genus Pinus; species Pinus tabuliformis. Next base: position 281,028,470 of record CM062806.1, on the reverse strand, counting down.
TGGCGAACTGTCGCAAAGCCGAGGATCAGAACAGGCTATTCCACTATGCTTGGTTGTTGCTGTCGATCGTACTTGTTGCATGGGAATTACCGAGGACAACAAATTCCCTCTGCTTGAGGAAGGATTTTCGGAAGTAGCGCAATTCACTTCCTTATGGGCCAAAAAGTATCCCGCACGGATCACAAAGACAAAGATATTCTGAGTTCTCATGGAAATGTGTTACTTCATGGCCATTAATCAACATTCGAGGTTGTTCCCAACCTTGTTCATGTAGCTATCAGCCTACATGACATTCAAGGCTGACTTCCATATGGCATACATTCAGGAGCGGGAGGATTCAGAGAAGAAGTGGCATGGGTTTCCATATTTGGTGACTAAAATAGATGTATCAGAGGTTGTATCAAAATGGACCGCAGCGGCACACACCGTTAGACTTAGAGGCTGCAACAAGCATGGGTGCACAGAGTTCTGCCACACAGAAAAGGAGGGAGGAAGCTAAGAAGGTTGTGCGTAACCTCATAGCATAGAAAATAAGGAAGCTGCTGAAAAGGTTCTTATGGAGAAAGAACACATTACCAAGGAGTAGGTGAAATAGGCACAACATGAGTCACAAAAAGGTGACAAGTCACCTTTGCCAGAAATATAGGAGGAAGAAATTTTAGGGCAATGTGGCAGAGGAGATAAGGGGCATAACACCCCATTCATTTTGAAGAAATGTGGCAAGGAGTAGCAGGAAGGTACAAAGAAAAAGCATAAATTATATAAGTCACAAATGTATCCCATGGTCTTAACACAAGGTGATCTTGATGAGATCGGGGATAAAATCAAGGATACCACAACCGAGGTGTTGCAGCAGTACGTGTAGGCATTGGGAAGCTTCTAAAAATATTTACGAGAGCTATAGATCCAAGAAAGTAGGATATAGATGGGCACTGAATGAGCCAGCATGGAGAAAGTGAGCCTAGCACTTGGGACAAGCCAAGTAGCCGAGTTAGTAAGGACTCTTGACCTCAGAACCATATCTTTTCTAGAGGGGTCCCTTCGCGCAGAGAAAAATGATGATCACATCATCCTCAGTACTATTAAAAACATCGGGCTACATATAGTGGCCCTCTCCAAAGAGACTCTCCATGCACTGCATGAAAGGGTGGTAGATGAGTTAATAACTAGGGAGAATCACGCCTTCAATATTATTAGTGAATACAAAATGAACAATGAGCAAATGTTCACTGAAAAGATGTAGGATTTGAAGGAAAAGGAATCACTTCAGATGTGCAGTTCAAATTTGGAGTCAGCAGTAGCAGAGGCATGTAAGATAGTGTTTGAGCTTCATATCCCGGAGGATGCACAACGAGAAGCAAAGATCAAAAAACTAATCACTGGTATGTGTGAGGCCAAAGCAGAGTTTGGATGGGTAGCCTTTGAGCTCAACATGAAGATTACTGAGTTGCAGTTAAAGTTGTAGCCCACGACTTTGCCTAAGGTCTAGGAGCAGTGCAGAACCACGATAAAGGAAGGCATGGAAACATTGGATGCCACAACCACTGACTGTGTGATAATGTTTGAGCAGGCTATGGAGATCGTGACCAATTTGCAGGATGATCCAAACCTATAGATGTTGAACATGGATGTAAGGGAGCTACAATAGCAATACGATGAAGTTATGGATACTGTGATCTCCATAGCACCAGTGCAACGCGTTGCCAAATTATTGGAGGGGAAGCAGCTCCTAGTGCAGGTAGAGGAAGCATAGAAGAAGGAGGCCTTGCTAAAGCCCAGGTTGTAGCCATGGTTGGAGGAATCTTATCAAGTCATGACTACTATTCAAGATAAGCTTAAAGGCTTACAACAGACATAGAAAATGATGAGGCTAGCCGTCAAGGGTCTAGCTACAAAAAAATAAGTTGAGGAAGTCAAGTAGGAAGCAACACAGAGTGTTGCAAAAGTCGTAGTGATCTAGGTGAAGCTTGGGGGATCTTCACATCAAGAACATAGTTCCAGTCGAGTGACTCGAGGGCGAGTCATGATCTTTGTGTTGGGGACCTATTGGGAGGGAGTCCCATGGGTCAGTTTTGGGGTTAAGATAACCCAAGTATTGATACATTGTTGTAACTAATGTAAAGTCTCTGTGATTTGTGGATGCGGAGCATGTAGATGATTAGGATTTAAAGGGGTTTCTCCCCTTGTTTTATGTAAATACTGAGTCAGGTTTGAGATCCAACCATGTTCCTCGGACCATAGCATTGTATGAAAAAGGCTATAATCGGTGTGTCTTAGAGAGTCTAAGGAATAATTGACATGAAATGGGTAGATAGAAGAGAAGATACAACATCAAGAAGTGGGTCAGATAGGAGAAGAAAGGCTCTGTAGCTAAGTGTGCAGAGGCCTAGGTAGAGTCTGCAGCTGAGTGCGTGGACACCTGCAGCTGTGTGCACAGGGAAGTTTTGAGTCTATAACCTTGAATTCAAGATAAATAAAGACTGTTTTCTGAAGAATTATTGTGTATTTCTACTTATTTCTTTGAATGTTTATGATATTGATGAATAATGTGTTTTTATGGAATATTGATCAAATGTTGCATGATTCACTTTAATAAGTTGTAATAAATGTACGCAATGCATGTTAAGTACTTTCACGAAGACTTTGATGAATTATGTTTTGTTTACTAATAACCTAAGTAGATCTGCGCAAACACTAGTTTAGGGTTGTTCTCAGATGTGTGTAAGTGGGTAAATCGACTATTAAGGGTCCACAAAGACTGATTTTAGACCTTTATGAAGGTCTGAAGGCTTTTTTAATAGAGTTGCAGTAGCATGTCCAAAGGGCTTATCAATCTATGCAAAGGTGGATCTAGGGTGATAAACGACATCACACTAATCTCTGGATGTAGAAATTGGTTCTAGGATCCCCCCATACTGCTTCAGGTGAGAATGCAGCCTACGTTGTGTAGGTTGTTGCTGAAATGGCCAGTAGTTTAGCATTTTGTTGGTTGGCGTAGCTAACTATGAAATTAGGTCAGGACCCTTGAAGCCAACACCATTTGCGCAGAGTTCGTCGATGATCGCATTATACTTAATACAATCAAGGACATAGGACTAAATATAGTGGTGCTCTCCAATGGAACCCTCCACGCACTGCATAAGGGGGTGGCAGATGAATTGAGAACCAGGGAGAAATGCGCCCTCAACCTCATAAGTGAGTACAAAGTTAACAATGAACAAATTTTCGTTGAAAATACGGAGGCTCTGAAGGGAAAGGAGGCACTTAAGGCACATATTTCATTTTTGGAGTCAGCAGTAGTGGAGGCATGCAAGACAGTGCTTGAGCTTCATATCCTGGAGGATGCACAACTAGAAGCCAAAATTAGAAAACTAGCTGCTGGTGTGCGTGAAACTAAAGTAGAAGTTGGATGAGTAACATTTGAGTTCAACATGAAGATTACAAAGTTGTAGTTGAAGTTGCAGCCCACGACTCCACCTGAGGTCTGAGAGCAGTCCAGGATTGCAATAAAGGAAGGCATGGCTAGCTTGGATTCCATAGTCACTTACTGTGCGACATTGTTCGAGCAGGCTATGGAACTAGTGACCAATCTATAAGAGGATTCAAAACTGTAGATATTGAACACAGAGGTAAGGGAAATGCAGCGCCAATATGATGAGGTCAGGGCGACTGTGCGTACCTTAGCATCAACACAAGACCTTGTCAAGTTACAGGAAGGAAAACAACTACTGGCATATGTAGAGGAAGTGCAGAAGAAGGAGGCATTGCTAAAGGGCAGGCTGCAGCCTTGGTTGGAGGAGGCTTATCAGGTCACGATTTCCATTCAGGATAATCTTAAGGGACTGTAGCTGACACAAAAAATGGTGAGGTTGGAAGTAGAAGGAACATTCACTGAGAAATTGATCGAGGAGGTTCAACAGGCAACGATAGAAAGCGCTGCTGAAGTTGCAGTAATCCAGGTGGAGCTGGAGGATCTTCATAGTAAGATTACAGTTCCAGTAGAGTGACTTGAGGGCGAGTCACGATCTTTTTTGGGGGCCTGTTGGGATGGGGTCACCTGGGTTAGTTTGGGGTTAAGAGAACACAAATTTTGTTACAGTTTTGTAAATAATGTAAAGTATCCATGATTTGTGGATGTAGAGCGCGTAGATGAATAGGGGTCAAAGGGGCTTAGTCCCTTGTTCTATGTAAAGTTTTGAGTCGGTTTTGAGATTCACCCATGGTCCATGGACCATGGAATTGTATGAAAAGTCTACAAATAGGTGTGTCTTAAAAAGTATAAAGCAGTAGCAGAGAAGAACTACAGGGAAAAATATAGAGAATTGAGTTGATTGAAGAGTCTAGGATAGGAGCTAGGGTAGGAAGGATTTTGTTCCTGTGCTTATATAGGGAAAGAAAGGCTTCACGGTTGAATGCATGGAGGCCTAGATAGAGTCCACAGCTGAGTGCGCGGACCCCTACAGCTGTGTGCACATGGTAGTTTGATTCTGTAATCTTGAATTGAAGATCAATAAAGACAATTTTCCAAATAATTCCTGAGTATTTTGTTTATCTTTGTTATTGTTATATATTGTTGATGAATGATTTTTTTATAAGATATGATTGAATGTTACACGATTCTCTTAAATAAGTCTTAATAATGTATGCAATGCATGTTTAAATACTTTCTCTAAGACTATGGTGATTTCTCTTATGTTTACTAATTACTTAAGTATATTTGCGCGAAGGCTAATTTAGGATTGCACTTTGATGCGCGTAAGTAGGGAAATTGACGGTTAGAGGTCTGCAAGGACTAATCATAGACGTTTTCAAAGGTTTGAAGGCTGTTTTAACAAAGTTGCAGCAATGTGCCCTAATATTTTATCGATCTGCACGAAGTAAGATATAAGGCGTTGAAAGACATCACACTAGTATCTGGATGAAGAAACTTGGTTCTTTCATCCCTCCATATTACTTCAGGTGAGATTACAAACTTCGCTACACAGGTTTTTGTCGAAAGGGCCAGTAGTGTATGGTTTTGTTGGTTGGTGCAGCTAACTTTGAACCTGGGTCAAGACCCCCTAAGCCAACACTTTCCCCTTTGCCCAAGTACATAATAGACAAAATAAACCCAAAAGTTTCCCTTCTATGCTCTTGTTTATATCTCCTATGAATCCTTTATGAATTCCTTTTATATTATTCTTCATTACAATACCATGGTCCGCGGACCTTGGGAGGGTCACAAAACAACTTAACTTTTAACAAACTAAGGGGCTTTGAATTTCTAAAAACCCCTTTGACTCATATCAACCTACGCTACTCATGCTCCGCTCCTCAAAATGTGGAGAATTTACAATAATTGACAAAAATTTACAAAAATTCACCCTAGGGGACCTTGTACCAACAGGCCCTCAACACAAAGTCATGACTCATCCCAAGTCACTCTGTTGGTGTTCCCTCGACATGATATTCTTGAAATACCCTGATCTACTATCTGCGACACACCTTAAGGTGCCTTTAGATTATTTTACTCTCTTCGTCACTATCAGGTGCTCCAATTCTTGTATTCCAACCTCAGTTATCGAATGGAAGGGCTGGAATAATATGAAGTTCATGCTTGTTAAGAGCTTGTAAAAGAGAGAATAGCTTGTAGAATGTTTTTGTGTGAAAAAGGAGAAAGAGACCTTAAACTCCCATGATTGAGGTGTTTGAGGATATGTTAGAGTGATGCTTGGTATCGAGACCCATCAAAGGAAAGCTGCAATGTTAAGGCGAAGGTTGTACTTTCCTCTTTGTCATAGTAATACAACTGATATTTTTTTTCCTATATCAATTGGAATATTGTATTGTATTTGAAGGAAAATAATGGAAAATGAAGAAATATAGAGGCCTAATTAATAAAAGTGCTTCTAATGATCAGTTAGTACCTTTTTTCAGTTCAATTTTGGAGCTCTCTCTCTATTCTCCCTCTTTCAAACAGTCTTAGAAACTTAGAGTAGTCTTGGACCATTCTAGAATTGGATCAAGGAAAGAAAAGGAAGGAAAAAGAAGGAAAATGGAGGCAAAGATAAAGCATGGAAGAGCGGGATCTAGCAACTTGTTACACAAAATATTGTCACTGTGACTATCTACAGTTAGTATAGGTTCATCGTCAACCATACTATCCTCCTTGGCAAGTCTCATACCTAAGCTCCTCATGTCAAGCTTTGAAAATGAGAGAAAGTCCTTTAAAATCAATAAATCTCTGGTTCCGCACTTTCTCCTAGTATTGTCTGCGGTCCCGCACCCCATGTTCGTGTTACCTGTGGACCTTCCCGCTCTGTCTATAAAGGGGTGGGTGCGGACCCCTGTAAAAGTCAAAAGGTGCAAGTTTAACTTCAAAAAACTTACTTGTGGTTGATTCTGGATGATTCTAGAAGGTTTCTTGAAGTGGATGGTTCGCTCCTAGGTGGTTCATGCATCCCAATATTAAAGGAGCTAATCCCTTGATGAGAGGAGTTATCCCTTTGAATAAGGAGATTATCCCTTTGAAGGTGGACCTAGTAACGTCCCTCCATTGCACTATAAATTAAGGCATTGGGCTGGTTGCTGAAGAGGTTAGAAGCTGAACATTTCTAAGGGTAAATGCCAGTGAAATTAAGACTTCCTAGTTAAGCTTGAGAGGAGAGATTACACACATTTTGGCTTCATTGGGAAGTGAGTGAACTTGTCAAAGTAGAGGAAACTTCTTGCTAGACCCTGGGAGGAACTTGTACAGCATCAAGGCACAGGTTGTAAAGTTATTCTTGATTTAAGTTAATACAATCAAGCTCATTTTTCTCAACAAGTTGTCTTATGTGATTTGTTTCATAAATTCTTTGATCATTATGATGGATATGCTTTATTATATTGGATTTTCAGGTGCTATTTAATTTTTGTGCACGTTTGTGTCTGCAGATTCTACATCAAGGAGCTCATTTGGATCAAAGAAGCTTGGTTTCTACAAATTTGCACTGGATCCAAGGTAGGCCTGAACTCTTGTTTGCCTCTGTTAATAAAATTCATATTTAGGGAAAGATAGGGTTTGATTGGTGTGTTTGTCGCTAGATATCTTTAGATACTAGGGAGGTCGATCTTGTCCGCAAGAACGACTCATTCCGTGTGACAAAATGGCGACTCCGCTAGGGAACGGATTTGTTTGATTTCTCCCTTTGTTTGTAGTTTGACCTGAGAAACTATCTCTTTGTTTCTAGTTTTTGGCTTGATGATTGTGGCAATGGGTAGATCTACTTGATTTTGAATTATTTTTTATTTTTCTTAGTTTTGGGAGAGGATCGCAGCCTCTGCTTGAAGCACAGTGCAGACTTGTCCACACTTTTGCTTTGTGTACAGAGCGGGACCGTACCTGTGTAAACTGGGTGCCTGCATACCCTGTCAAAATTTTGAAAAATCTTAAATTTTCTCCTTTTATCAGTTTAGAATTTGTTTATAGGTTTTCGGCCACTGCCCAGGCCTGCATGTTACTTGTCAGAAACTTTCTTTGGTTTGATTTCATTGGCATTAGGGTTTTAGGTGAAATTCATAGAAGTTTTGTGCGTGGGCTTTGATTTTCATCTTGGTCTTGTAGTAGCTTAGAGCTTGAGAGCCATAGATACCTTACATTACCTGGGTTTTGACTGGCTTTCTTATGAATCTGATCGTTTGGTAAAGTCTGCCCTTGTTGAGGAATCTCATCTTGTTTTTCTCTTTTGCAAAACTTCGAAAAGCTTGTGTTCAAAGTTTGGATTTCATTTTTAGGAAAGAAAACAACATCTGATTGTTTTTTGACTGATTTGTGATTATGGACAAATTGGTCCTTAGTTTGATGATAGCTAAGTAAAACATCCTTGAAAGTCATTTTTGTAAGCTTTTACTTCAATAACATTTTTCTTAGTTTTTTATAGATCTCGAAATTAGTTTTGTTAATAGTTTTGAGTGTTTTATTAAAATACAAAAATCTCTTTTGAAGAAAAGGTTTGTTTTGTAGTATTTGAGTTTTGGATAAGAAAAGGAAATTTTTTGTGAAAATAACTAGTCGTCTCGTTTTGAGTGCTTTGGAAAAGACGAAAACTCTTCTTTCAATTTCGTTGTTAAGGAAACATTTGCGTTTACAAATTTTTGCATTCTCAAACTCTCTCTTAGCTAGAAGTTCATTGAAGGAAAAAGATTGCTTTTCATCTTAAGTGCATATTTTTTAGTGATTTCGAGTCGAGTCTTTACACTGCGAGTTTCATCTTGCCACATCTTGGCTTAAAGAAAACCCAATACAATTAACGCTTAAAGTAAAATCAACTTAGTAAGCTTTTATTTCTTAGGGTTTTTTATCACCAACTAGATTAGGCTAGTGCCTTGGAATAGGTTTTAGTTAACAATCCAAGATAGTAAAACAAACAAGTAGCTTATCTTGCGATAGGATTAAATCCAATTGTTACATCTATGCTCTGGGAAAGCTCCTCTTAAAGGAGAAGCACGAGATCGTGTCCGAACCAGTGAGGGAATCAATCCTCCTCCATTGGGAATGACGCCAGATATTCACGTATTAAAAACGGTAAAACTCGGATTAACCATTGTTGAGGAGCCTGGGGTCACTTGTTGGTAAACTTTGGATTATTGTCAAGGAGCCTTCAAGGGGATTGAGCTTGTTACTCTACCCTTGCATGCGTATCAGATCGTAGACTGTTCCCCCAAGTATATTTGTTTCCGTTGGTAACCATAGTGACCATAATCTATAGGATTCTTCCTAAGGTGACGGTGGAGGGAAGATCCCACTGTACCTGGAGCAGACGTCGGCTAGACTCACTTGGATTTTCTGGGGGGTTCTCTTCATTCGAGACGGTTTTGTGGATGAACTTGTGCCAGTCTATTAATTAACCAGGTTGCTGGGGTAACTGTTCCAACCGCCATTTCTGTATTGAATTCTACGACGTTGGATTTCATCACCAACTAGTGTTTTCAGTATGGAAAGTTACTGTTTGTGAGTGGTTTGACTCCTTAAATTCTTTAGGCGTGTGTTTCAAAATTGTTTGGTTCTTTAGAAGCTTTAGGTGGTTTTCATTGAGATTTTACTTTGTTTGTGTGTGAAGTAGTTAAATTTTTTTAATCGTGGCTAAATTACTGAGAAAGTCCCGTCGCCTTCGGGGCCAACCTCCTGAGTTTTCACCAAGCCAGCTAGAAGGGCTACGAGCCCTTGTTACTCCTAGTGATAGTAGAGAAGGGTCACCTGAAGAAGGAGAGTCTTCTTTGGTGGTACATCCTGATTACCAAGCCTTAGTAGCAGATTAAAGCCAACAACCTATTTCATTTTCCGAAGTTACTGGTAGTTTTTCATCTACTAGCGAGTGTTGGGTTGTGTTATATTCTTTCCACATAGTTAATAGGGGGTTTGAAGGGCACCCATAACCCCACTTTATGGGGTCCAGGGCAGCGCCCCGGAAAATTTTGGTTTTGGACCCTATGTTAGATTGGGCGGGCCCACCTATGGTTCTGTGCATGATTTTTGGACGCGATGGTTTTCAGTCCATGGTATTGGACGCGATGGATTTCGGTCCATGGTATTGGATGCTTCGGCATGTATAAATATGTATTGTAAAGTTGAAAGGAACATAATGAAAAATCAAGATGGTAGTCCCAGTTTTGGGATCCAGGGGAAAATCTCTATGCATATGTGTTTTATGTGTTATGCTCTCGCATTGTTTATTTTCTTTGTTTAAGAATTCGTATGCAGGTAATTTCTGTACAGGGTTAAAACCTACATTTGGTATCAGAGTTATTTTGGATTCAAGGGGACGCCTTTGTTGCTGAGGGGTTTTTTGCTCGGGCCTGTGGTAGACCCTGTTTAGTGGGAGATCTGCGAGATCGATACGGGTGGTGAAGGAAGATGGCGAGTAGTGGAAAGATAGAGATTGAGAAGTTCAATGGTCAGAGTTTTGAGTTGTGGAAACTCAAGATGGAGGATTTGTTGGTGGATAAAGATCAATGGATCACGGTAGATCCGTGTACTAAACCAACGGGAGTGACCAATGAAGAATGGAAGAAGTTGGATCGGAAGGCAAAGAGAACAATACGATTGTGTGTCTCAGATTCAGTATTGCTGAATGTATCAGGGGAAGCTATGACGAAGGCTTTGTGGGACAAGTTAGGGACTTTGTACCAATCTAAGTCTCTGGTGAATAAACTGTTCCTGCGGAGAAAACTATATAACCTGAGGATGAAAGATGGAGACTCGGTGACAGAGCATCTGAATGCGTTTAATACTGTGGTAAGTCAGTTATCATCTGTTGAGATTAAAATTTCAGATGAAGATAAGTGCATCAGTTTGTTGTGTTCTCTACCAGATTCGTGGGATAGTCTGGTTATTGCAATAGTTAGCAATGTAATTGCTTTGCAGTTTGATGAAATAGTCTCAGCCTTGCTGACGGAGGAGATGAGACGAAAAAATATGGAGAGCCAGAATGGTGATGCATTGTCTGTACGAGGACGGTCCCTAAACATAAACAAAAATAAGTCATTGAGTGGGAGATCTAGATCTAGAGGAATATTTAAATCTCCAGGAAAACCTACAAAGGTGGTGTGCTGGAAATGCGGAATGGAAGGGCACTTCAGAAGGGATTGTAAATCTAAAGCTCCTGATAAAGGAAAGGGATCTGATGATGCTCCTTCTGCAGAGGTGAAAACAACCTCAGATGAAGGTGGGGATGTGTACTTGGCTTCTTCAAGTACACATGTAGATCATGAGGCATGGTTGATTGAATCAGGTGCATCCTTTCACTTCACTCCCCATAGAGAGTGGTTCTGTGAGTATGAGAAATACGATGGTGGTGATGTCTTCTTAGGAGATGATAGGAAGGCTAGAATCATTGGTCACAGAAAATTAAAGTTGAAGTTGCAAGGTGGAAGGGTTAGAACACTTCTGGGTGTTCTGCATATTCCTGCATTGGCCAGAAATCTGATTTCTGTAAGCAAGTTAGATGATGCAGGTGTAAAGACAGTGTTCGAGAAAGATACCTGCAAGATGGTTCGAGGAGCACTGATATTAATGCGGGGAGTTCGGATTGGAACTCTATACAAGCTGCAAGGTAGCACTATTGTTGATGGGTGCAATAGTTCTATGGTTCCTGAAAATGGAGTAGAAAATCTAGTGGTCTCTGGAGAGAAGACCATGTTGTGGCATCAAAGGCTTGGACATATTGGGGAGAATGGCCTTCGAATACTTCATGGTAAAGGTATGGTAGAAGGTATGAATAATAGCTCTCTGGATTTTGATTTCTGTGAAAATTGTGTATATGGGAAGCATAATCGGTTGAGTTTCCCCTCTGGTGGTAAGAGGACGAAACAAATATTAGAGCTTGTGCACAGTGATGTGTTTGGACCTGTGAAGGTTCCATCACTGGGTAAGTCTGTGTACTATGTATCATTTATAGATGACTTCTCAAGAAATACATGGATATATTTTAGATAGAGGAGGAATAACCTGTTGAAGAGTTTTGTGAACCCAACGTTTTGGACTACCATGTGAGTCCATCATCAGGGGACGCGACAATAGATAATCTTCAAACAATGATGTATCCATGAGCTGGGAAGCTCTGGACAATCTTAATTTTTCGAAATCTGATGCGCTATCTATCATATCCCTTCCATGGTAGGATTTGATGTTGTTAAATAGGGAATCCATACAGGTGAAGATGGTTTTAGATAGAGGAGGAATAACCTGTTGAAGAGTTTTGTGAACCCAACATTTCGGACTACCAAGTGAGTCCATCATCAGGGGACGCGACAATAGATAATCTTCAAACAATGATGTATCCATGAGCTGGGAAGCTCTGGACAATCTTAATTTTTCGAAATCTGATGCGCTATCCATCATATCCCTTCCATGGTAGGATTTGATGTTGTTAAATAGGGAATCCATATAGGTGAAGATGGTTTTAGATAGAGGAGGAATAACCTGTTGAAGAGTTTTGTGAACCCAACGTTTCGGACTACCAAGTGAGTCCATCATCAGGGGACGCGACAATAGATAATCTTCAAACAATGATGTATCCATGAGCTGGGAAGCTCTGGACAATCTTAATTTTTCGAAATCTGATGCGCTATCCATCATATCCCTTCCATGGTAGGATTTGATGTTGTTAAATAGGGAATCCATACAAGTGAAGATGGTTTTAGATAGAGGAGGAATAACCTGTTGAAGAGTTTTGTGAACCCAACGTTTCGGACTACCAAGTGAGTCCATCATCAGGGGACGTGACAATAGATAATCTTTAAACAATGATGTATCCATGAGCTGGGAAGCTCTGGAAAATCTTAATTTTTCGAAATCTGATGTGCTATCCATCATATCCCTTCCATGGTAGGCTTTGATGTTGTTAAATAGGGAATCCATCTTCACCTATATGGATTCCCTATTTAACAACATCAAATCCTACCATGGAAGGTATATGATGGATAGCGCATCAGATTTCGAAAAATTAAGATTGTCCAGAGCTTCCCAGCTCATGGATACATCATTGTTTGAATATTATCTATTGTCGCGTCCCCTGATGATGGACTCACTTGGTAGTCCGAAACGTTGGGTTCACAAAACTCTTCAACAGGTTATTCCTCCTCTATCTAAGACCATCTTCACCTGTATGGATTCCCTATTTAACAACATCAAATCCTACCATGGAAGGGATATGATGGATAACGCATCAGATTTCGAAAAATTAAGATTGTCCAGAGCTTCCCAGCTCATGGATACATCATTATTTGAAGATTATCTATTGTCGCGTCCCCTGATGATGGACTCACTTGGTAGTCCGAAACGTTGGGTTCACAAAACTCTTCAACAGGTTATTCCTCCTCTATCTAAAACCATCTTCACCTGTATGGATTCCCTATTTAACAATGGATATATTTACTTAAGAAGAAATCTGAAGTCTTTGACAGGTTTAAAGAATTTAAGGCTCTGGTGGAAAATCAGGCAGAGAAGAAGATAAAGGTGCTAAGGACAGATAATGGTGGAGAGTTTTTTAGCAAGGAATTTGAAGAATTCTCTAAGAAGTGTGGTATAGCACAACAGAAGACTACTCCATATACGCCTCAGCAAAATGGAGTCGCAGAAAGAATGAACAAGATGTTGATGGAAAGGGCAAGAATCATGCTCAGTGGTGCCGGGTTAGGATAGGAATTCTGGGCAGAGGCGGTGGATACTGCATGTTACCTGGTCAACAGGTCACCTTCATCAGCGTTGGAGGATAAGACTCCACAAGAAGTATGGACTGGTAAGAAACCCTCTCCTTCACATCTGAGGGTCTTTGGAAGTGATGCACATGTACATGTTCCAAAGGAGAAACGAATCAAGTTGGATACTAAATCTGAAAAGTGCATCTTTATTGGGTATAAAGATGGTTTAAAGGGTTATAAGCTTTGGAACCCAGTCACACGGAAGGTTGTATATAGTCGAGATGTGGTGTTCAGAGAGGTGAAAGATGTTATTAAACATGAAGTCCAACCAAAGGAACCTATGAAGATAGAGTTTGAACTAAAGGAGGAAGAATCAGACTCTGTAGTAGAGGAGGAATCATAAGATTAAGAGCCACAAACTCCAGCTGTGAGAAGATCAGTTCGAGAAAGAAGGCAACTAGAAAGGTATAGTCCATCTACTTTCTATTCAAATTTTTCTTTGTCTGTTACTGATGATGATCCCAGAACTGTGAAGGAAGCAGTGGATTCAGAGGATGGAAAACTCTGTAAAGAGGCCATGGTTGATCAAATGGCATCTTTGCACAAAAATGAGGCTTGGGATCTGGTGGAGTTGCCGGCTGGAAGGAAACCCATTGGCAGCAAATGGGTGTTTGAGAAGAAGACAAATGCAAAAGGAAAGGTGGAGAAATACAAAGCTCAGTTGGTAGCAAAAGGTTATTCCCAGGTGCCGGGAATTGATTTTGGTGATATTTTTTCTCCTGTTGCCAAGGTAACTTCTATCAGATTACTTTTATCTGTTGTTGCTGCTTCTAATTTTGAGGTAGAACAGATGGATGTGAAGATAGCATTTCTTCACGGGGATTTAGAAGAGGAAATCTACATGAAGCAACCTGAAGGCTTTGTGGTGAAGGGTAAGAAAGAACTGGTATGCAAGTTAAAGAAGTCTCTGTATGGGTTAAAATAGTCACCAAGGATGTGGTATCAGAAATTTGATACATTTATACGGGGACTTGTCTTAACCAGAAGCAAAGCAGAACATTGTGTGTATTTTAAATTAATTGGTGACCGTGTTATTTATATGGTCTTGTATGTGGATGATATGTTACTGGTTGGAAATGACAAATAAATTATCTAGGATTTGAAGACCCAATTGTCCTCCAAATTCGACATGAAAGATCTTGGTGCTGCAAACTATATTTTGGGCATGGAAATTAAAAGAGATCGGGAAAAGAGGAAGCTCTGGTTAAACTAGAGGAAGTATGTCGAGATAATACTGTAGAGGTTTAATATGTAGGATAGTAAACTGGTGAAGGTTCCTATTCCTGTAGGTGTGAGGTTATCTGTTGAACAGTGTCCCAAGACCCAAGAAGAGGAAGAGGACATGTCCAGTGTTCCATATGCAAGTGCAGTGGGTAGCCTGATGTATGCAATGGTCTATACTAGACCAGACATTGCACATGTAGTGGGAGTATTGAGCAGGTTTATGTCAAAACCTGGGAAGGAGCACCGGACAGCAGTGAAGCGGGTTTTCAGGTATTTGCATGGCACTAGTGATTATGGTTAGTGCTACCAAGGAAGACTAGGATTGGACAGAGTGTTGGATATTCATGGATTTGTTGATGCAGACTGGGCTGGAGATTTGGATCAGAGAAGATCTACAAGTGGGTATGTGTTTAACCTATTTGGAGGTGCAGTCAGTTGGATGAGTAAGAAACAATCTGTAGTGGCACTATCAACTATAGAGGCAGAATACATGGCAGCCACTCATGCAAGCAAGGAAGCAGTTTGGTTGCAAAGATTGTGTTCAAGTATGAGGTTAGTACAGGGAGCTATAAGAATAGGCTGTGACAGCCAAAGTGCAATTTTCTTGGCAAAGAACCCTGCTTATCATTCAAAGACAAAGAACATTGATGTTCAATATCACTTTGTGAGGGATATGATAGAGGACACAAAGGTGTTGCTGGTAAAGGTGGACACTTTGAAGAATACTGTAGATGCATTGACAAAATCTGTGAGCTCTGAGAAGTTCTCTTGGTGTAGAGAAGCAATGGGCATCTCAGGGGTGGAAAAATGACTAAGCTCTCTTGTGGCCCCCTGTGGAAAGAAAACAACAAGTGGGAGATTGTTGGGTTGTGTTATATTCTTTCCACATAGTTAATAGGGGGCTTGAAGGGCACCCGTAACCCCACTTTATCGGGTCCGGGGCAACGCCCTGGAAAATTTTGGTTTTGGACCCTATGTTAGGTTGGGCGGACCCACCTATGGTTTTATGCATGATTTTCGCACATGATTTTTGGACGCAATGGTTTTCGGTCCATGGTATTGGACGCGATGGATTTCAGTCCATGGTATTGGATGCTTCGGCATGTATAAATATGTATTGTAACATTGAAAGGAACATAATGAAAAATCAAGCTGGTAGTCCCAGTTTTGGGATCCAGGGGAAAATCTCTGTGCATATGTGTTTTATGTGTTATGCTTGTTAGTGTCGGTCTTGAAAGCCCTCCATCAGTGATCAAAGCTCTTTGCATTTGCATTGGTAGGTGTCTCATCAGTGTCAAAATTTGCATCCCGTTAGGCATGCCATAACCCTGATGGAGGAGTTGGTCTGTTCATATCCCTTTTGGCTTAGCTGGATCAGGTCATATCAGGTCATTGAGTTTGTCAAAATGCTCTTGTTTGGTCTTAATGTCAAAATTTTAGGTCTAGGATTTTGGTTAGTTGTCTTAGCAAGGTCAGCAAGGTCATGTTTCTGAGAGTCCTTGAGTGACCAGCAAGCCAAAGGGAAGATAGTAAACATGTTCTTTTCAGCCTGTTTTTAAAGCCAAGGTCATGATAATTTTTGTAAAAAGAATAAGTGTCCAAGAAATCTTCAGAAAGACAGCAACAACCCTGGTCCCCTTGCCATAGTCCTTCAGATGATCTCCCTGCAAAAAGAATCAGGTGAAAGCACTCAAAAAGTCAATTTCAGGATAAAGGAAACCAAGAAAATCAGTGTTTTTAAAAAAGTGACAAATTAGACTTTATAAAGTGGGTTTTGGATGAAATTTTTTCAAAAGTGAGATTATAAAAGGTAATTCTCCCTCCTTTAACTTTCATTATGCATTTCGAGCTTCTAAGAGTGTTTGTGAGAGAGTGCAAGTCGAAGAAGGCGAAGATACAAGTGTTTCGGGCAGTTTCCAGGTGCGCGACCCGTCCAGGCTCGTGCGCGGCCTGTTGGGCGGTGCGCGACCCGTCCAGCAGCTTCCGGCAGTGCAAAAACACAACGGGCGCGACCCGTCGAGCTGTGCGCGACCCGTCCAGGGGTGTGCGCGACCCGTTCGTCTGCCAGCTTCCAAAACTGCAAATAAATTTCCTCCTTCCTCTTCAAATTTTCTAAATTGATCGAGGTAGGCACTCAATTCATGAAATTTGATATGGATGGTGACAATAATGATGTGTGTCATGGTTTTATCATTTAAATTTGCAAGTGAATGGATTAATATGGTTGTTGCTAATGTTTGTAAAATGCTAGGGTTTTATGACTGTTTCAAGTGTTTATTGTCCCATTGATCCCTTCCTTTTTCCCCTCTTTCATTAATAATCATGTTTGCATCTCTGTCCTATTTCATTTGCACATAAAATGTTGCCCTACCCCCATCCCTAAGTTATAAACCCTACCCCTCTCACAAGCACTCAAACTCTAATTCCCTCTACCATACACATGCAACAACTAAAACAAAAAAGAAAAGATACATTGTAAAGACAGAAGGGAGTCATGTAAATTTAATGTGCTGTATATCTAAAAGCATGTGCAAACCCCTATATATCTTTGACATCTCCTTATGCATGAACACTTTCTCTTTATGTGCAAATGATGAGTATGCACTCCTTAATGTGCATGTAACCCTTAAAGAACAAAAAGAGCAGAATCTGCCTTATAACACACGTGAACTCCTAAGTGAATTTGGTGTATGGTGTCCCTATGCCCCTATTGATATCTGTAATCCCCCTTACATGTTCATTATTATACATGTTTTGTCCCATATGAGATGTTCTTTGCAAACGATTTCCCAATGTTAAAACTGTTCCTATATGCATGACAATGTGTAAAGTTTCCCTTGAAAATTCCCTGTTATTATCATATATTTCCATTCCTTGTTCAGAAATTCCCTCCCCTAACATTCCCATCATGTTTTTCCCCTTGAAACAGCATAGAGTTCAGTACTTTTGCAGGCAGAGGCAGCAGTTCATTTACTCCTTCAGTTTGCCCACCTTGCTCCAAAACCATGTCAGATACCGAGACTCATGAGCAAGGTGATGACCATTCATCATCTACAAAGATTGAGGAACATAGGAGGCCTCGTAGAGGGGGTAAAGGAGGTCACCATAGGAGGGAGGAGCCCACTTCATTGGCAGAGTTACAGGCTTGTCCTTTGGCACTGAGTTGTTTCCAGTATATGTCATGCTATCAGTTTTGTGAGAGGCTCACTCAGATTCAGCATCATAGAGAGTTGGCCTGCTTGTTTGTCTTACACCTCCATGATGGACATGTCACTCTTGCAGGGGTGAATTTCATATTGACACCCGAGGTGATCTCAGAGGCTACAGGTATACCGAATGTGGGGGAGGTGTGGTCTAAGCGCAGACTTCTTGATTTTGTTCACTTTGAGCCCTATATCCGGCCATCATTTGTGAAACTGTTGACAGGTGTTTTCCCATTCAGATTTCTTCGGAGTGAGTATGCTCCCCTCATGAGACTCATCATGCATTACTTCACATGTGAGGGCAGATTTTCACAAGTGTATTCATATCACATTCGCCTGTTGATGCATTTCACCCGGGTGAGGATGATGAACCTTCCAGTTTTCCTGTTTCAGAACATTCAGAGGATGGTACCCATGTTGCAGAGGAAGACCCCGGCCCAGTAGTACATGAGTCTTTGTCACTATGGTTTGATTCAGCTCATTGTTTTGCATCAGTTGACACAGCAGGGCATCTTGTGGGAGGAGTTCATCTCCCGTGAGTTTTTCACAGTGCCACCTCAGCCACATCAGGAGGCTATTCATGAGGAGGGAGGACCATCACAGCAGCCCGATGCTCCCATCACTCGACATGTCAGCTCTACTCCCATGGTCACTTATCAGAAAGGCCCAAGGGCCTTATTTGCAGCAGCTAGGTGAGTACTATCTCCACAGCAGGTGGAAGGGGTATCGCCTTCATCGTCAGAGCAGCGAGTGTTATCTCCACAATATGTGGAAGGGGCCTCGCTTTCTTCACCAGCAGATGTATTGCAGAGGGGCAAAGAGCCCATGGTTCATGAGGATCCAGTGATCGATCTTGAGGTCAGTTCTCCTAGCCAGGAGGCAAAGGAGATCATTCAGCAGCTCAGGGCTGAGAATGAGACTTTGCAGCGGAGACTTGAGGGTGCTCAGTGGACCATCACATATTTAGAGCAGCGGAACACTCAGCTGGAGGAGGAGAAGGCCCTTGATGAGATTTGGAGGATTGGAAGTGATCGAGTCCTAAACCGTAGGAGGCCCGGTGACCTATTGCCTGCTGAGAGAGAATCCATGCTCATCCGGGTCAATGCACACTTGGAGAGGCTGTTGGCTAAGGCCAACCAAGACAAAAGGCTGCTAAGGAACATGAAAAACCACTATTGGGCTAGGATGCACGTTTATAAAGCAAAGATGAAAGTGTTTCAAAGAAGATTGACCGAGGCTCTTGGGAGGAAGAAGAAGGCCAACCCACTCCGCATCTTGGCCGAGGCTTCTCTCACTCATCATGACAGTCACTAGCCTCTTCACAGCATCAAGCACAATTTTTTTTTTGAAGTTTTGGCTCATTTTTGACATTTTTGGGCAATTTACAGGTTTTGGCTTCTCAACGGGTCTTACCCCGGTGAGACCCTTTGTCCTCGTAGCTTCGTTTTGCGGAAACTTTGCATTGGTGGATCTGTCATGCAAAGTTACATATGCACATCCATTACCTTGAGTTTTCATGGAGTTTTGGGCCTCCAAAAGGTCAAAATACAGCCAAATTTTGACTTTCTGCCCCTTTTTTGAGCTGCAGAAGTAGTCTTGGGAGAATTGACTTTTGACTAGGCAAATAACCTCCAAATCCAAAAATTCTAGTTGGGTTGGAAAGTAGACTCAGATACCTTTCCAACAAGCTATCCTGCACCTCATTCTGACACCGAGAAGGCCTCCACATAGGGCTCCAAAGTGCGCGACCCGTTGAGGATGATGTGCGCGACCCGTTGAGGAATTTGTGCCAGATTTGACCAGTTCAGCCCAGAATTTGCAGTTTAGCTCCAGTTTGACTTGCTGAGGTCGATGGTGGTCCTTTTGAATGTACTTGTGGAAATTTTTGGATACTTTTACTCTTGTTTTACTCTTCTAGAAGTTTCTCTCATGTAAAAGGGTAAAATTGACTGTATGAATTGGTTTCCAAGTTTTTAGAGGCAAGTTGTTTTGACTGCCTATTTTGTAGTGCTTAGTTTAGGAGTTGTTCAAACAGCTCCTAGGATAGTGAGCTCGACCCATGGAGGCAGGGAAAGAGGTTAGATCATCTATATTATGTACTTTCATGCTCATTTTCATGGTTGGACTCTTGAGGGAGGAACTATCATTGTATTATTCACTTGTATCTCTGCAATTTGTGGCTAAGGAAGACCAGGGTTTTGCAGTCATTATTGGGATTCTTGTGGACTCATTGTGTTGATGCTGTGTTTCTACATGTTATTGTAAGCTTTGTTATGTGATTCATTTCCTTTCTATACTGCTGCATATTAAACAAATGAAGTGATAAAGTTAGAACTCATGCTTGCCATGCTCTGCTTTCAAATTTGTTTAATTTCTATGTTTTCTGCTGTCTAAAGAGAATTCAAATCCATTGTTTGCTCTCTTTAGCTTTCTTACCTTTCTTCCTGATCACCCATTTCAGCTAAAGACATCTACACAAGCTCCTACCTTGCCCCAAAGACCCCCCTGCAGAAACTGTGTCGAATCCCCGCACCCTAAATTGCAGATCCTCAAATTGCCACCAAAAACCCCAAAAACCCCCAAATCAACCTTTTAATCAGTTTACTAGCCTAATATCAGTGTTACCTTTGATTGGTCATCTCATCCCATTGAAAATTTGCCGAGATAGACCGGAGAGAGCCTTCTCATACCCCGTAGGGCTAGCTACGAGGTGAAATGGTTTGATGTAGCTTTGAGATTTGCCTTCTCAGCCTGAGGTGAGATTTCAAATGCTAACAATGCTCTCGCATTGTTTATTTTCTTTGTTTAAGAATTCGTATGCAAGTAATTTCTGTACAGGGTTAAAACCTACAACGAGTTTACCGAGGAACCTGAAATATCTGAACCGGAAATTGAACCTCCTGCTACTCCAACATCAGGGTTAGCCTCTCCATCTTCTAGTGGTCCTGATTCACCCATGGTAGAAAGAGTTATTACCAAAAATTTTCCTTCTGGACTAATTGCCATCGAAGAACTTGTTACTCCAGAGGAGGAAGGTATCTCTATCCCTGAAGGTCAACCAGTTATAGAACTTAGAGAGCGTGAATCTATATTTTACAGTCCACCTAGGAGTGACGCTTGGTATCTTTCATTGACTAATTTTTTGGAAAACCCAGGTCTAAGTTTTTCGCCACCTCGTATTCCTTTTCACCCAACACCTAGAGGTTATTATCCTCCGTTAAATATGTCGAGACAGTCGTCCATGTTTTCTCAATCTCCAGAAACTTTTTTACATGGCGGTCCTTCTGTTCCCTCTGGGTATCAGTCTCTTTCTGGTACTTTTTCAGGAGCATCTCCTCAACCTAGTCAACAAGGGTTATTAACTGGAAATAACGGAACTAAACCATTGAGTGTAGAAGATATTATTATGATGTCAGGTACTATTCCTAATCCGCAACCTCAAGGTGGCCAGTTACCACATGGGGGGCAACCTCAAGGTCCTCAAATATCTCTTGGGGGGCAACCTCAAAGTACCTAATTACCGCCTGGGGGATAGCCTCAAGGTCAGTACATACCTACAGGACAGTACATTCCTCAAGGCCAACCCCAGACTCAGTATGTACCTCAAGGTCAACCCCAGTATCAATATGCACCTCAAGGTCAACCTTAGTATTAGTATGTGCCTCAGGGTTATCAACCCCAGGGTCAGTACCCAATCCAAAGTTTCCAACCACCTTCCGGTCAAGCTTTTTTCCAAGGAGCTGGAAATGTACCTTTGAATTATCAACCCTACCCTCAACCTGGTTATGGTCCTCAATATTCTCAACCTGCTATGGGTCCATACCCCGGAGTGAGTTTAGTGTGGGAGCCATCACAATCCCAACAGATCTTGCAACCGAATGTGCAGTTGTCATCTCAAACTCGACAACCCTTAGTATCTGGTTCGGTTCAGCAACCTGTCCAGTCCACGATTCAAACTTCTGCACCTTCTGTGGTTTCTCAGCCTAGGCCTAGTTCACCTCGAACTCTGCCTCAAATGACTGATACAACTGCTGAAACATCTGTTTCATCTACCTCGCTTACTTTCGGAGTATCTACAGCCCCGGTTTCTACTGTTCCTGTAACAATTCCTCAGGTATCTTTGCCTCAGTCTGGACCTACAATTCAGACTTCGGTTTAAATTCCTGTAGGTAAACCTGAGCCAAGTACGGTTGTCACAAGTCAACCTCAATTCACTTATCAATCGTACCAGGGACAGTACCAATACGGTCTAGTTGTACAACAACTAGTCTATCAGTATCAATCGTACCCTGGATATACATATCAACAATCTCAACAACCCCAGTACGGTCCAGTTAATCCTAGTTTTCTGGGAGAATATAATATCCCAAATGCAATTCCTATTCCTAGTTATCCTAGATATCCTCCTCCTGGGGCTGGTCTAATAATTCAGAGTTTTAGGGACCCTAATCGTCAGTTACCGTTTATTGCAACTTTGGATTTGCCTGACTTGTCGCACCTTACGAACGATCCAATTAACTATCTTCCATTTTGGCCGCCAATGCGAAATAAGTTGCCTAGTGATATTCCTAAGTTTGAAGGTAAACCAGGAGAAGATTCGTCAAATCATGTGATGACCTATCATCTCCGGTGTGCCTCTAATTCCATTTCAGATGATTCAATCCGTTTAAGGCTTTTTCAACGCACTCTAATTGGTCTTGTAGCCAAGTGGTACATTGAGTTACCACAAGCCACTTTTTATAATTTTAGTCAGTTAGCTACTTCGTTTTTAACTCATTTTCAGTTTTCGGTCAGGTATGATAATGGCACGGAGTTATTAACTTCATTAAAATAGTCAACGTCCACTTACATTTCAGATCACATTCATGAATGGAGACGTCGACGACGTTTAGTGAAAGTTTTTATCGTGGATCAAATCTTAGCTGAATGGTTTGTCAAATCATTACTACCGAAGATTACTAAAGACGTAGCTAAAGCCGGAGTAGTTACTGAGGAGCAAGTAATTGCTCAAGCACAGTACCTTGACCTAGTTTACACACAGTCAGGTATGTTACACGAGAAAATCCCCGATCTTCCCAAACAAAATCAAATAGCTGCAGCTCAGGGTCTCATGCTGCTGATGGCATGATTGTTACGGTTAATACTAAAAGCAAGAAGAAATCTTCCAAGAATTCTTCTCCTATTATAACCTTACCAGATTCCCTGACAGGAGATTCTTCCGTGGAAATTTCCACTGATATTCATGTTGTAGAGTCATCTTTAGCTAAAACAGAATCCGGTGGTAAGAAGAAAGGGAAGAAGAAAAATAAAGCAGACAAAAACTCAAAAGAGAAACCAAAAAAGACAAAATCTACTGATGAGAAACGCAAACCTCGTTATCCTTGTCTTATTTGTGAAGAAGAACATTTTACAAGAGACTGCCCTCATCGTGCAGAGGTTGTGAAAATTGTCAAAGATTCCCAAACTCCTGCTGTTTTGAAGGATCCTTTTCCTAGTCAAGACAGTAAGATGATAGGTTCTTCCTCGAATGCCTCCGAAGAACCCATAATGATGATGTCCCATGTTAGGATTGCGACTCAATCGCAAGATTACAAAAGTAAAAGTCCTGTTGGTGGTAAGGAAGCAGAATCTTCTAACTCAAACCCATCAACTTCAGCTCTCGGTTCCGATCCACTACAGATCGAGAAACCTAACCCAGACTTAGTGATCAAACCGCCCGCTAAGGGTATACTTCGAAAGTCTGCTTTCAATCCTCATGCGAGAGCAGCTCAGAACTATAACATTGTTGAAGATTTAGCTGTTTCACCTTCAGCAATGTCGGCTTTGGAAGGGCTGCAGTCATGTCCAACACAGTGTAAATTACTATTGTCAGCTATAGGAGCTGTTGACAATCAGGACTCGAACCTGATAATTTTAGATCTAGAAAATAGTACACCTCATTTACCTCATCAAATGGATTTCTAGATTCCAGTGTTAGTCAAAAACAGGCCCTACTATAGGACTGTGCTTGATGAGGGAGCCTCGACGTGTATTATGTCGATCCAGTGTTGGAGATCACTTGGTTCTCCTACACTTAATCAATCCCCGACGATTCTGAAGGCCTTTGATGGCCGTGGGTTTCATCCTTTTGGCATTCTATAGGATTTTCCTATAGGGGTTGAAGGAAAAATCGTTAATGTAGATGTGGAAGTGGTCGATGCCCCTCTAGATTACAACCTTCTCTTGGGTCGTAGTTGGTCTTACGCTATGACAGCTGTCGTTTCATCGGTCTTCCAGCTTGTGAAAAAACCCTCATAATGGAAAGATTGTAACTATAGATTAGCTGACTTACTTTTCGTCCGACCCAGCCTCTTCTGAAATTATTCAACATGTCGGTAAAACGACCATCCCTTATAAGGATGTTGGAGTAGGACTCGTTAAAGATTCCGGTTTACTGGGCACTTTTTCTTTTCCTCCTCCTAATGTATCATCCTCTATAGAATCCATTCATATGATTTCATAGGAATGAGCAAATTCGCGAAATCTTGTGTGTAGATGGTCTACCATGGGAAGATCTTCATCACAGGTCTTCATTTTTACCTGAGATCGATCATTTTGAAAATGATTTTTCATCTATTTTCTCAATCGAATATGTCAAGGAACCTCAGAGTCCAATGAAAAATCCTGATTCTGAGCTAAATTTAGGAAACATTTCTCGAACTAATCCTATTGACGTTTCGGTTAAGCCCAGAATTTTTGAAAATGTTCATATAGGAGCCTCTTGTACAAAAGATGAAATTCAAACATACAAAGCCCTATTTCAAGAATTCCGCGACGTGTTTGCCTGGTAATATGAGGAAATGCCAGGAATCGACCCCGTCATTGTTGTTCATGAGATCAAAACTTATCCGGACGCCAAACCCATCCGGCAACATTTGCGTCAGATTCACCCACGAAAAGTTGCTGCCATTAAAGCAGAAGTTGAAAAATTACTGAAAGCAAGGTTCATTTATCCTATCCCGTTAACGGACTGGGTATCGGACATTGTTCCTGTTAATAAAAAAACAGGCACAATAAGAATATGTATCAATTATAGGGATATTAATTGAGCCTGTCCAAAAGACAACTACCCAACGCCCTATATTGATCAAATCATTGATGATTGTGCCAGTAGTGAACTTTTCTCCTTTATGGATGGTTTCTCCGGCTATAATCAAATAAATATTCTACCTGCTGATCAACCAAAAACAACTTTCATCTATCCATGGGGGATGTTTTCTTATTGCAAATTACCTTTTGGACTCAAGAACACCGGGGCAACTTTTCAATGGGCCATGTCTTACACGTTTCATGACATCAAGCACATTGTGCAACCTTATCTCGATGATTTACCTGCTCATTCATTACATCGAGCTGATCATCTCATCCATTTACGAGCAATCTTTATGAGGTGTAGGCATTATCGGATTAGGTTGAATCCACATAAGTGTGTTTTTTGTATAGAAACAAGTCGGTTACTTGGATTTGTTGTTTCGAAAGCTGGCATTCGCAACGATCCCTCGAAAGTTGAGGCTATCATCAAATTGGCTCCTCCTTCGAGCCTTCGGCAACTCCAAAGTTTGCAAGGGAAAGCAAACTTTTTACGTCGATTCATTCCTAAGTACGCCGAGATCACTAAGGGTTTTACCCGGTTGTTGAAACAGAATATACCATTCTTTTGGGACGAGATAGTTGACAAATCTTTTGATGCTTTAAAACATGCGTTAACCCATGCACCGCTGTTGCATTCGCCCAACTACAACCAGGACTAGTTCTTATATCTCGCTGCTTCACATTCCACCATTGGGATGGTCTTAGTTCAGGAAGATGAATCCAGTAGTGAACATGTGATATATTACCTTAGTCAGACATTAAATCCCATTGATCTAAAATACTCACATCTGGAGAAATTGGCCCTGGCAGCTGTTCAAGCTGTCCAACATTTTCGTCATTACATTTTACTATGCAAAACTACAGTAATTTCCAATTGCAACCCCATGATCTATATTTTAACTAAACAATTGCGAGGGGGAAAGTACTCCAAATGGATTTTCATCCTGCAGGAGTTCGACCTAGAATTTGAAAAGTCTAAGTCGAAGAAATCTTTAGTTTTTGCGGAGTTAATGTGTGACTTCCCGCGTGCTGATACGGAAATAGTGGCAGAGGAACCCATTGTGGATGAATCGTTATTTCTAATCAGCACTTTAGATCCCTGGTATGGAGATATCATAGTTTATCTCCAAACCCAATCCTTTCGGTCTAAACTTTCAAAATCGGCGTGTCGTAAAATACGATTTCAGTCCCAATAATACAAAATTATTGGAGATACACTTTATCATTACGGAGTGGACTCTGTTTTCCGACACTGCTTAACTCATGAGGAAGCTGAAAGAGTTCTTAATGACTGTCATTCTGGAGCATGTGGCGGTCATATGTCTGGGTTTGCCACGGCCCAAAAGATATTGCGCGCTGGCTATTTTTGGCCATCTTTGTTTAAAGACTGTATTAATGTAATCCGAAAATGTCACAACTGCCAAATTTTTGATCGAAAGATGCGTGCTCCACCTGCTCCTCTCCACCCTATAATTGTCATTGGTCCTTTTGCCAAATGGGGAATTGATTTTATTAGATGTAACCCTCACTCAGCTGGGGGGCATGCATATATTATTCTCGCGGTAGATTACTTTACCAAGTGCGTCGAGGCAATGCCTACATTTGAGGTAGACGACAAAACTGCTGCAATTTTCATATTCAATCATATAATTGCTAGGTTTGGTGTTCCACAAGCGATTATCACTGATCATGGACGTCATTTTCGAAATATTATGATGACGGAACTTACAGATCAACTTGGCTTGCGTCACGATAGTTCAACACCTTATTATCCACAAGCTAACGGTCTGGTTGAAGCCATCAACAAAGTTCTAGTTGTCATGATCCGACGAATCATTGGGATTCATCGGTCAAATTGGCATAACATGCTATTCTCAGCGCTTTGGGCATATCGAACCACGGTAAAATCGTCAACTGGTTTCACTCCTTTCCAACTAGTTTATGGTTTGGAAGCTGTGCTACCTATTGAATGCGAAATCCCATCATTGCGAATGGCCATCGAATTACTTCCGGCCACCTCTGAAGAGGAGAGACGTTTCTTATACTTAGCTCAGCTAGATGAGAATCGGCGAGATGCTGCACTAGCAATCGAAGCTCATGCCAAACGTATTAAAGCTCAGTATGATCAAAATGTCACCCCTCGAAATTTTTCGGAGGGAGACCTAGTTTTATTGTATGATCAAGCAAATGATAAATTAGGCGCTGGAAAATTCGTTCCTATGTGGCATCATCCCTATTTTGTTAAGCGAAAACTGAAAAAAGGGGCCTATGAACTGGTAGACTTTGATGGGGTCTCTTTAGGTAAACCCAGAAATGGTCTTTACCTGAAAAAATATTATGCGTAAATTTAGATGTGGAGATCTTATTTAGGTTAATTTTCTTTATAGATAGTGTTTTTTAGATTTTAAAGTTTTCTTAGTGTTAGAGTGTTTTATCATTATTCCTGCTTATCTTGATTTTACTCTTGATACTGCAGATGTTGACATCTCTCCAAACATATATTGGTTTCGCTGATGGTGCTTGTCGTAATGCACGGAATATTTCTTCCGCAGCTTGGGTTATTTATTCGCCCTCTGATGAGTTGGTATCTATGCATGGGGTGAGCCTCAGTTAAACAACGAACAACATTGCCGAATATAGTGCAGTGATTGAGTTATTATCCGAATCCATCTCATTTGGGATTTGGAGTTTGATAGTGAGGTTAGATTCTGAACTCATTGTGTTATAGCTTAATAGAGTATATGCCATTAGAAATCCAGTTTTATTAAAACTATTTTTGAGAGTTCGTCTCTTGGAACATGAGTTTGATTACATTGAATATCAACATATTCCAAGATATTTAAACACATTAGTAGATGCAATTTCTTCTCGAATGTTAAATAGACATTTGCAATAAATCAAACAAGTAAATTCAAAAACATTTCATAACATGTTTTGTAAGGTGAGCCAGTAATAATGTCATAATATATCATAATAGTGTGTTAAATATACATCGTCTTCGATCATAGGTTGAAAAATACCTTATGATCGGCAAAAATGATAAATACAAAAAAAAAAAATGTCATATGTGTCTACAAAAGTGACCATTCTATCACTGGTGATGATCTCGGTATGAAACCACTGTACGAGCCACCCTACAAAGGAACCTCCTAAAAGGTCCTGGGACCCCAACCACATAGCGCTATAGCCTAATTGGAATGTCATCTATAGTGGTCTTTGGAATGTCCGCTGTCAGGCGCTCTAGATGGCTCTCCAACTCGGTCAAAGTCTCTGTGGCCTCGTCCTATGGGGGCGGTGCCACTGCAACTGGTTGCCTTCTCTCGTAAGGCCGGAGATTGGTTGGACACCGTGGACTTACATCTGCATTTGAAATTTTACTATCAATTTTGAGACGAAATAAAAACAATATATATATATATATATATATATATATATATATATATATATATATAAAATTAGAAAATGTAAAAAATGAAGTCGTCCCATTGCTCTCCTGGTGGAAGAGCCATGTCTGGGTCACCACGAAAATCAACCCTGGCATAAGGAAAATCCTGAATAACAAATACCTGGTTCTCTAACTAGTGAAAGTACTCAGGAGTGAATCAAACAACCTTCATCCCCTCCTCAGGATGACGGGCCATAACTGCGACCCATCGCATCAGTTTGGGCTCTCGAGGAAGCCCAAACTCCACGGTGAGATGCTGAGGGATCAACATCGGAACCCTCTCCAAGCCAAAACTCACAACTAAAGCACCATAACCAAAGGTCTTCAGTTGTCTGTTTTTGGCTCTGGTCAGTTGGCCTTTTATGTTAGCCAACACAGCCTCGCACCAGTTGAAGACGGTGCCTCGAAAGCAATCCACTGCCATCCGCATCTGGGATCTAGTGGCCACATGTAGTGTTGCGCTCCCACAGAGCCTGGTAACTGTGAAAGAAATGACCATAAGTTCAGGACGAGATATGGTCTTGATATCTATCGCTTTGTCTCTGTTCTGAACATTGCACCAATCTAGCCGGAGGCTATCGACAGACTAGCCACCTGGCCTAGTCCCGAATAGAGTCAAATGTTCACCTCTCTTAGGCAAACTAGTCAGAAAATAAATGTCTACCGGCTCCATTTCGAGTTGGTGACCACCTATGTAGAAACACTGATCCTGGACGTTCCATCTGTCTACCAGCCACTACAAGAAGTCCACCTGGGCCCTCATGCCAGGTATGGCCCAGTATTTGTACAAGTCACATGCCTTCAATGCATTGATCGAAGGTTGATGATTTATGGCGGCCAAATCTACATCCTCGTGCTCTCTTTCACGCCAATCAAGCATGGTGAGTAATCTACATGCAGCAAAAAGGCAAATTAGAATTCATAAAATAAAAAAATTTGGTCCATTTTTGAGTTCTTTGGGTTTTCAAAACCATTGCGCGGGGTCCGCACCCTGCCTTTAGAGACAGTGCGTGGGTACGCAGTCTATCTTAAGGGCAGGTGCAGACCCTCGACTTTTTTCTAACTGCGAAAAATTCAGGGTCCGCAGGTCCCCAGTGTTATACCTGCGGACCCTGGTGCGTGGGTTTTCAAACCAAAAGCCCTCCAAAAAACAAAATTAAAGACCTAAAAATGAATTTTAAACAGATAGAAATGAAGAGTGGGATGTTGTGGATTACCTGGAGGAGACGGCGTTCGATTCCGACGGTTGGATTTTCCGCAATCTTCACGGGAAGTTTCTGACCAAAAGCCCCTTTTCTCACCTCAACAGTCAAACGGTAAAAATGAATTGGTAAAACCCCTTTTTATAAGTTTTTTGGATAAATGAATTGTCAATTTGTTTATTTTTCACTATGGAAAGGTATTTTTCAAAGCATTTTTATCCATTTCAAACAGGTATGAGTAATGTTTTGGCTTTTGTGCAGGATAACGGATTTTTCAGGTAAAGTTCATCATTTTTTACGAAAAAACATCAGAGTCACCTTTAAGCTCTTTTCTGACTCCTAAAATGTGAAAATATCGCCGAGTTTTTCTTTTTAAACCTGTTAAAACAGAACTAAAAAGACGGTCCTCTTACATCCCTTTTTTGACCATAAAAAAACATGAAAGGTTGCCGGATTTTTGTCGTTTCAAATATGATATTGGTAATAAAACGACGTGTCTTTGATCACTTTTTTACTTTTTCATATCAGAGGCACTAATTATGAAAAGTACTCCTTGGTCGTAATGATCAAGCGGTTCTCTCAAGTATTATTTTATACTTTTTCGGGCTTGGGAGACACGAACTTACGAAAAGGACAACCATGGAGTTTTCTTAAGTTTTTTCAAACTCCATAAAATTGAAAAACGTCGAGTTTCTCCTATACTAGACTCGTTAAAATTTAAAAGTAAAGGACCTGTTCAATTACAAATAGGAACGGACTACTCCTTCTTAGGGTTCGAATTTAAACTAAGTTGGACTCATCCGAAGGATGAGCTTATAATCAAGAAAATGTTATCCTCCTCAAGCTTGTCAAAAATAAAGAGGTACTTGCTAGAAATGGTGGGGGAAAAGAGAGAAAAATAAGCCTGTTTGTCATACTTTGTCTCAGAAAAAACTTATAGCCACTCTTGAACACGACACTTTTCATTCACCGAGGTTGGGAAATCCTTTGCCTAACAGTTGATCAAACCATATTGAAAGTCTTCAGCTGGTTTCTGGGTATTAAATTTGGGTCAATTGTCACCAAACCATCTGTTGTGTCATTATGTGTTCAAGAGAGTCCTGAAAATAAGCCATTCATCTACAAAATATCTGTCATCCATCTTGACCATCCCTGAGTTAGTCTTTGCAGCTACATTTCTCCAACTTGATATATGATTTCATGTTATGAGCTTGCTTATGACAGATCGCTTTCTATCGACTTCAACTCATTATCTAGAAAGATGATCTAGAAATTGTTAGTACCTTGGGATCTGCATGCCTCAATGGCAGGTTTCTCTCCCTCGACGATAGGTTGCATCATTGACCTTCGATCAAAGGACTCCGTGACATGTTCAACATCAACACATTTATTCACATCTCACGGATTATACTAAGTACTTTGAGAGCCATTGACATTAATGGTGGTTTCTCTCACACTTTTTAACAGTTTACATCATTGACTGTAAATCAAGTGGTTTCTACCATGTTCAACTTCAACACATTCATTCACATGTGTAGAATCGTACTGTTTCGGGAAATAGAAATCAAGACCCTAGATCTAGTTTCCGCCATCCATGCTGCGAGGAGTTTTGTATTCATTATACTGTAGACTAATTATAAACAGATGGCTGCATCCATACTGTGTCTACATGTGTCTATGATTATGATGTATTGCAAGATCATTCCTGTATCAGAGCAGTAGTTAGTTTGCTAGTTAGTTTTGATCTGAGTATGGGAATGCCTACCTCAGCGATGATATGATCTCATATATATATTTTGTATTGAATGTTTACAGGTTCCAACCGGGCTCTCCACAAGATAATCCTCGAAATGATAAAGTACTTCACTCTTCCTAGATGATACATGAAACCCTTATCTACTACAGACTTCGCACTTTAGGGGGCAATCTGTTACACAAAATATTGTCACCATGACTATCTACAGTTAGTATGGGTTCATCATCAACCATACTATCCTCCTTGGCAAGTCTCATACCTCAGCTCCTCATGTCAAGCTTTGAAAATGAGAGAAAGTCCTTTAAAATCAATAAATCTCTGGTTCCGCACTTTCTCCTACTATTGTCTATGGTCCCACACCCCATGTTCGTGTTACCTGCGGACCTGCCTGCTCTGTCTATAAAGGGGTGGGTGCGGACCCTTGTAAAAGTCAAAAGGAACAAGTTTAACTTCAAAAAACTTACTTGTGGTTCATTTTGGATGATTTTAGAAGGTTTCTTGATGTGGATGGTTCACTCCTAGGTGGTTCATGCATCCCAATATTAAAGGAGCTAATCCCTTGATGAGAGGAGTTATCCCTTTGAATAAGGATCTTATCCCTTTGAAGGTGGACCTAGTAACTTCCCTCCATTGCATTATAAGTTAAGGAATTGGGCTGGTTGCTGGAGAGGTTAGAAGCTGAACATTTCTAAGGGTAAATGCTGGTGAAATTAAGACTTCCTAGTTAAGCTTGAGAGGAGAGATTACATACCTTTTGGCTTCATTGGGAAGTGAGTGAACTTGTCAAAGTAGAGGAAACTTCTTGCTGGACCCTGGGAGGAACTTGTACAGCATCAAGGCACAGGTTGTAAAGTTCTTCTTGATTTAAGTTAATACAATCAAGCTCATTTTTCTCAACAAATTGTCTTATGTGATTTGTTTCATAAATTCCTTGATCATTATGATGGATATGCTTTATTATATTGGCTTTTCAGGTGCTATTTAATTTGTGTGCATGTTTGTGTCTACAGATTCTACATCAAGGAGCTCATTTGGATCAAAGGAGCTTGGCTTCTACAAACTTGCATTGGATCGAAGGTAGGCTTGAACTCTTGTTTGCATCTGTCAATAAAATGCATATTTAGGGAAAGATAGGGTTTGATTGGTGTGTTTGTCGCTACATATCTTTAGATACTAGGGAGGTCGATCTTGTCCGCAAGAACGACTCATTCTGTGTGACACAACTACAAGAGGATTTCTTGCAACTATCAATTTTCATGTGTGATTTCCTTGCTAGATATGGCATGCATGATAAATTCATGTGTGTTCTTGATTCTCTTACTGTCATTGGCATGGGTTGGCAAAAAAATAGCAGCATAAGCTCGGGATCTAACTCTTAATACTGACTCTACAAAGCTAGCTGACCGTCTCAAATGGTCTAGTATAAATAGGTGGAAGAAAGGTCTTGGGAGGATGTATTTAGATGCTCAGGATAAAGAGAAGTCATAGAAACTTCTAAGAGATAATCCTTGGCTAGATCGAATAGATGAGAAATCAAATTGATATCCTAAGGGCTAAGGAAGAAATCCCTGGATGCTGGCACTAGAAGGGCGAAAAAGGTCCATGGTCACTCTCATAAAGGAGGCATGAGAGTGACTGGGAGCCTCTGGTCACTCCCATAGGTTGTTGTGCCAACGTCTAAGGTCAAACTAGAAGAAAAGGAGTCTTGAGTCTGGAAAAAAATTAGTCAGACTCAAGTATTGAGGATCGATGACCAAGAGGAGTAAAATAGGCTAATAACAGATGCCCCCAAATATATGAGGTGAGAAGAGGAGCTGATGGAAAAAATACTTTATGATAAAACTCATAGGTTGAGATGGGAGTGAGGAAATAAAGCCAGGGATGCAGATGTTAGGCCCCTATACTACTAGTGTAACCCCTTATTGTTATTAGTACAATGCACTTATTATATTTATGTACCCATGTAGTGCCCATGTTGCTACTATTGTGCCCCATAGAAGCCCACTATTGTTATTATTGTGCCCTTACATTATTATTGTTATGTCGGCTCTGATTATGCTATGACCCCTTAGACTCCTATATATAGAAAGGAGGTCTTTTCATTTGTATCATCCAAGAATTGTTCATTTGCGTAATGTAAAGGAGGTTTCCCCCTCGAAGAGCTTGAATTCTAAGGTGTTGATCTCTCTTTTCTATCTTTTTGTGAGCTGGTTTCATAACATTTGGTATCAGAGCTTTGGATTCTAGGGTTTTGCTGCTCCAAACAGGTCATCGTGGCATTTTCACTATAAATTTCTTCTGTGACGTTTCAGAAGTTGAAAAAAAAAACACATTTGGTAAGAAATCGCGTTGAACCTTGGATCCAAATTTCAGAGCTTTTCGCGCTATATTTGCGGAGATATGATCTGAGGAATTTGGCCTTTTTGCAGACTCTTGAATTACATTCCAAACAGGTGACCTGGGGAAAATCGTCATAACTTTCTCTTTGGGGATCAGATTTAAATTTCATAAGAAGGTACAGAAAGAGGACGGACTGTAGTTTCTTGTATATTTTTCAGATCCAAAGGTTGAAATAGTGACATGTGGCACGTCGTACAAGTTCACTCTACTGAACTAGTCTATAATCAGGTCACTGTAGGAGATTTGACATAACTCTTTCTTGGAGAATACAATTTGTATTAGACTGGTGGCATTGGAAATAGGAAACAGGGGCTACTACAGGTCGTAATTTCAGAACTTAAAGATCTGAAAGTATAGATTTACATTTGTTTCAAGATCGAGCTCCTAAAATCAAGAAAAAGCAAGATGAGGAAGTTTGATGGCAAGGATTCGGTAAATTGGATACTTCAGATGGAGCAATATTTTGATCTACATGGTGTACCACTGTTACAAAAGGTATGTATTGCATCTTCATATCTAGAACCGGATCAATTTTTATGGTATGAAGGGCTTTGTTCTCGTAAACAACTTGTTACGTGGTCAATTTTCACAGAGGAAATGATAGCACATTATGAAGATATAAAGAGCAACACATTCTTTAGAGCAACACCACAACAATTGGAAAGAGTAAAAGGGCTTTGTGACATACTGGAAAGAAAAATTATGGAAACTAGGAAGCACACCCCTCACAACTATAAATATGGAAGTGTTGTTTCTCCTAGCCTTCCACAACCTACAAGGGTTACACCACAACAATTGGAAGAAAAAAGAGAAAAAGGGCTTTGTTACAATTGTGATAGCAAATGCACTAAAGGTCATAAGTGTGCTGAGAAGAAATTATTTTACATAGAATATTAAGAGGAGGAAGAAAAGGATCAAGAGATGTCAAAAGAGGAAGATATACGTTAGGACCCCACCCCAGAGAAAGAAGAAATGAATCATACCATATCTTGTAAAGCATTGGCAAGAATTACCACTCCTCAAACTCTCAAGATAGAAGGAAATATCAAGAAGAAAAAGGTGCAAGAAGTGAAAGATCACATCGAGAAAGAAGAAATGAATCCAACCATATCTTGTAATTCATTGGTCGAAATTACCACTCCTCAAACTATCAAGATAGAAGGACATATCAAAAGAAAAATGTTCAAGCAGTGAAATATCACATCGAGCATCAACAACAAGTTCTCCAACTTTTAAAGGATAACGCCACTTCACTGCAAAATCAAACGAAACAACAGGTAGATCAACATCGTAGTGAAAAATGTTTTGATGTAGGTGACTGGGTATTTTTATTGCTACATCTCAAGCAAGCTATTTATGAGAAGGAAATGTTGGCAAACTATATGCACTTAAAAAATGGCGACCTTACCAGGTGGGAAGACTCTTCAAGGATGAGGATGTGGAAGCATTGTTTTGTGCTATTTCTATTATCCAACCAGATTGGATAAATGAAGCAAGGGATGAATGGAAGAAGGATGAAGAAGTATGGCCACTTATTCAAAAATTGCAAAAGATCCCAATTCAAACAATATTGCCAAAAATTGAAGAGGAAGGAAAAATCATATTGGAACCTAGAGCAGTCACAGAAACAAGAACCCGACAGCTACGAAATCGATCAATTTCAGAGTATCTCATAAAGTGGAAGAACTTACTCACTGAAGATTCCACATGGGAGGACAAGAATTTTATACGAAAGCATCAAGAATTACTCAAGCATTGAGGACAACGCTTTTTGAAGGAGAGGGGCATGTTAGGCCCCTATACTACTAGTGTAAACCCTTATTTTTATTAGTACAACCCACTTATTATATTGATGTACCCATGTAGTGCCCATATTGTTATTATTATGCCCCATAGAAGCCCACTATTGTTATTATTGTGCCCTTACATTATTATTGTTATGTCGACTCTGATTATGCTATGACCCCTTCGACTCCTATATATAGAAAGGAGGTCTTTTCATTTGTATCATCCAAGAATTATTCATTTGTGTAATGTAAAGGAGGTTGACCCCTCGAAGAGGCTGAATTCTAAGGCGTTGATCTCTCTTTTCTATCTTTTTGTGAGCTGGTTTCATAACAGTGGATCATAAAACTTTGGAGCCAAAGTCTCATCTATGTTGATAACATCCTCGAGGCGGGCATACCCATGTTCAGTGATAAGAAGATACTAAACATGGTTGCCATAAAATACATCGTGGATCCATGACATGAAATGCTAGGAAATGGCCATGAAGATATACATAATGGATCCATGTGAATGAATAGACAGAACATAGCCACTAACAAATAAAATCATGGTTCTATGTCACAATGTACATCAATAGGAATATGGACACATGGAAAATAGAGAAGTGACTCAAATAGTCCCCACAGTACATGAATGATACACAACTCCAACACAACCTAGGAAGGATTCCATATAAGAGTGAGATGTCCCTAACCTAGGGTCTTCAACATAACCCAATGGTACAAATCTACACCATGCAAATATATGAGCAAGAATTTTGTATCTACTGGGCTACCAACTTTACTTTATCAACATAAGTTTCATAAAAACTTGGAGGTGACAGTGTTGTATACACAAGTAGAAGTGATGGTTATTCCATTTGTCATTGTTCAGCTGGCAAGAGACCACTAGGGTTTTCAAGACAGACTTTTATGGATTCATAAGAAGCTTGGTTCCTTGATGAAAGAGAGAGAAATCTGTTCTAAGAGAGAGATGATCTACTACAATGATGAAAAAGACCGAAATTCAATGCTAAGACACACCATTTCCTACTTAACTGCTAAGAAACTATACTTTGCAATAATGCTAAATTAACATGAAAAAAATACTATTGTCCTAAGCATGGAAGTTAAAAACATCAAACATTGCTATTGTGCAAGTAAAGGACTAAAATAAAACTATTTTTTCTTTCTGTTCTTTTCATGAAAAATCAAGTGTGCAAGCTAATCTCTTTTGGTGAGGTGGAAGGTGGCTTAGGGATGCTTGAGGATGGCTGGATGGTTGGGAGGTTTGGGAGACCCTTGGGTGGCTTCCTAGATTTTTTCCCCTAATTTTGCCTCAAAATAGGCCACTACAGGAAAAGCTACAAGATGTATTAGAAACCTACAGCATTCCCTATATTTCTACAGGATACAACCGAGATCAAAACGAGAAGTGTTGGAGGCGATGGAAGGCTTACGAAAGATGGTGGATGGGTGGAATGGAGTGATAAAAGGCCTAGGATCACTCAGAACTAAAAACCAAGGTTAAGAGATGGTTGGATTTGCTTAACATACTTGGAAGAATTTCTATGTAAAATTATGAAATTTGTGAAGGTGTTGGTGAAAGCAAGGAATGGTTGTGGTGGATGAAGTTTGAAGGTGGTTGCTTTCTATGAGGTCTCTTTCTACTCCTGAAGCACATTCTCTGCATCAAACATGTATAATTTCCAAAAATTCATGTAAACAAGAAGCATTCTTATGAGCTATAAAAGCATAATTTAATCAACTAATTGTCTACCTTATGCATGAGGAAAGTTGCTGAATACAATGGAATCATGGATGATATCTACTACAATATTGAATACAGAAGAGTTATAAATGAAATCCTACACTTGAAAAACTGGTCAAAAGATAGTTTAAGTCTAGTAAACTCTAAATATTATGAAAGAAATGGAAATTTGTCTTTTTGGGGCTGCATAAGGGTCTTTTCCTCAAATCATGATCCCATAAGGAAGAAGTGAGGCCAAGACACCTACTGAAATATTTGTCATGCTTCTTTTATCCCTTCTAACATGCTACTAATGTAAGGCACAAATGGAAGCAAACTAATAAACAACTAATCAAATCTACACTACTTGTAATAAAACACTTCTAAAGACAATTTAACCATGAATCTATGAAACTAAGCTAAGCATACAAATACAAGAAGAGGAGCCTTGGCTGCTAGGGTTGGGCCATAACCCAAGAGCTTTAGCCCTTTGAGTTAAATCAGTGTTGTATCCATAAAAAGCTCATTCTTATTACCAAAACAGAAAATTACATCAAAAATCTTCCACAAGTCTGGAGCTCGAAAATAACTAGAGGTTTACAAAAAAAATTCGAATCCTAATGAGGATCTAGGCTTCTCTGCTTATACAAATGAAGTCTCCAATGACTTCCTTAAATTTAGGTTGGCTCAACTCCCAAACTCGAGATAAACTAGCTCTTTGTCTATCACTTGCTCAGTTGCCTTCTGATCTTCATGACTTGGATGCTTGCACTCCGAGATGGTGTGATAAATGGAGGAATATTCGAATGGGGAAGGAGTAAATGAGGAGGATTGACCTCCAACAATCTCTCTTCCTTGTCCCATTTGAGTTTCAAACCTTAGTCTTGCCAAAACTCCTTGATTTTCTCTTTCCAACCTACATTCAATGCATATTAGTTCACTAGGCATAATATCTCACTTTAACTCATCTCATAAACAAAATATAATCAAAACATGTAATATGTTGTGAGGAGAGTTGATTTAACTAAGCTAGGAGGTGAATTAAGGCCCATATAATTACCCAATGATGAGCCTCATCATCACCACCATACTGAAAGTGTTTCTCATCCTCTGAGCAACTCACTCAATATTCATGTCTTTCATAGCTCTGGTGGCCTCCCTGACATCCCATTCCTCTACTATGGTTTCCTCTTCTTATGCATAGAACCCTGCTTTATTTTCTACCTCCTCCCACTGCCTTCTCTCTTCTTCTTCCTTCCTTACTTCTAGCATCCCTAAGACCAGTGGTGGACTGAGTCTCAAGCCAATCCAATTGACTTTGAGCCTTTGAATGGATTGCTTGTACATGGGTGTCATGTTCAGTGCTTCTCTAATTCTTTTGGGAGAGTGGTTGTTATAGACATTTTTGGGCACTGCAACCCCAATCATAAATGTCCATAAACTAAGGCCTCTTAAGTCCCTAAAAGTGTTGTTCTGACCCCTAAAAGAACAAGGTCAACTGATTACATCTTCTCCTAGAAGTTCTCCATGAAAAAGCACTCAGAACTAGTCAAAACTGGACCATTTCACCTACTCCATATGAAAAGTGCACTGCATCCCACTTGAATACACTAAGTAGGTGTGATGCATGTCAAAAAACCCTTCTATGGGGTGCGATGGGTGAGAAGAGACAAATGGCAGGGTCAATCCGCAAGGTGGAGGAGCATGGAATCTTCCAGAAACCTCTCCTGTGACACTTGCCTCTCTGAATTCGACCAAGGATGAGTAAGAGATCATTAATCTCCAAGTGGAATCAAGAACTATCAGAGATAAGACACTAATCAAATCTCAAAAGCTGACTCACCCCCCTTGCAAACATCTATATATGGATCCCTCATCCCAGAGATCCAGGGGCTGGAATTTTGTATCTTGTAAGGAAGTGCTATTGGTTTCCTCGTGCAATATCATAGTGTTGGGTGGTCTAAGATTTTCATGAGGTGAAGAAGGGCTTCTTGCTGAGAGGATGATGTTGGGTCAGAACAACTGGTTGTAATCCTCTTTGCTTTTTCTTGATTATTAATAAAGCTATTCAAGTTTTCCTCCACATGCTTGTGTGATTGATGTTTTATGCATTTGTGTGGTTAATATACATCTGATCCTATATTGCTTATGATAATAGATCTATGTTCTCGTATAGTGTTATGCTGCTGTGATTCTACAGGTACTCTTTGAAGCTGGGTATACAAGGAAGCAAGTAGCAAAAGACTATCAGAAGGGAGAAGAACCGAGTAAGGAGACGAGCGCAAGATAGAGGTTGGTCTCCCTCATTCTTCTCTAATCTATCTCTCATAAAGGAAAACAAAATTAGACTTATTGTGTTTGTTTCTAAGGTAGCTATCACCCCTAGTGGGACTAGCAGTTCTGTATAGACACTAGTTTTCCTGATAACAAAATGGCGACTCCGCTGGGGAGCAAATAGGTTGTTTGTTTATCTACATTTGTTTACTTTATAAACTTACAGACGGAGCCTAAAGCCAAGCCAGCTAGCCTTCGAACTGCATTTGTTTTACGAATGAAAATTAGATCAATGCTACTTCAGTTAATCTTCCGGTTCGTTTATGGATTGAACAATTGACCTACAAGCTCCCTAATTGCCCTTGTGGTAGCTCTAGTAACCTCTTTGGATCTACCCCTATGATTGATTTACTGATTACCACTTGCACGGCCTAAATCCCTGAACTGAACTGCAAACTGTGACCCGGAACCCATTCAAAGTCTCGTCTCTGGTCCATCGCACTCTCTGTTCTGTGAACCTCACATGCATCGCACTTCCCGAGTGTAGCAGGTGCGCTGCATTTCAGATTCACTGTGTTACAGGTGCGCTGATCAGACTAGGCCTTGTTCCTAAATTTTGGTTTCTGTGTTCACTCTTTTCAGATCTATTCAGGAGTTTTGCTGCCTGTAATCAGTACACCTCTATTGAAACCCCTTCCTTGCTATTATTCCGCCTCCATTGTGCAAAGGACTGTAAATGTTTTTGTGTATTTTGAGTCATTTTCAGTTCTCCTTTACAAAGAAGTAGCGTAATCGTACTGTCGTTTCTTGATTTGAAAGTGTCGCAAGTGTCGTTTTCAGTCATAAAAGAGAATCTGATTGTTCTTGATAAGTCGATTACACTGTTACTCTTGTATTTGATCTGAATTAGTAGTTTTTCTAGTGTCAAAAGCAAGTTTTCAATTCCAAATCGCAAAGTGTTGTTGTTGTCCTCATTTTGTCTTGAAAAGAAACTTGTTAGTAATTGTCGCTTTGAAAAATAATTCAGATTTGCGCATTAGCTTTCTTTTTATCATTTACATATTAAGAAGGCTGAAAACAAATACATGCATTTGAATTTTCATTTAGACTGTTTGATTGGTTTGATTTAGGACAGTGCATATAATGGGTGCTCTTTGCTCTTTGTTGAAATAACGCATTCTCTCTTTCCTTAGTAGCTAGGATTTTCATTGCTGGAAGAAGATTAAACGACTGTTTATCATATTAGATTGCATCTTAGGAATTGTACATCAACATCACGCGGTGAACCTGAAAGGAAAATTTCTTAAGCAAGATCAACTATAAAATAAATTTAATGAATCTAAAAACGCTTTGGAACCTAACGCACAACATCTAGAAGTCTAGGCTAGAGACGTGTTCCAGCGTCGTAAAACGTGGTAACTGTTGCTTTCATTGTTGGTTGGGTGATTCCTCCACTTTGAGACGACAAGTGCCAATACGGACTTGTGCTCCCACATACTGTCGAGTATATATTATGAGACCACAATAGACTTTATCCTTTATCCATAGGAAGCCATGTCTGCCGCCCTATCGATCGCAATGCACTGAACACAACATTCGAGAAGATTGACTGCCGTATCGTAAAAAGTATTCTGCAGTTTTGCGATTGGTTTGGTAATCCCTCTATCTACATTTCTAGAGCAGTCCCTTTCATTCCTTTTCAGACTCCTTAACGGAAAAGGTCCATCTGAGCACTTGTCACTTCAGGCTCATTAAAAATCGAAGGCGACTAGAGTCATATTTTGTTTTTTCTCGACTCTTAAAAATTGAAAAAGCAAGTTGTGTCAAAGCATCTAAAATTCATATAATTTGGAAACATACTTCCCCTTGATTTTTAGTTGATCAAGTAATCCACAATCGTGGAAGAAATTCAATTGAAACCCTGTCGTTCACGGAGGCTTACGAGTCAACCGTCTTTGTCTTCAGAATCGAAACTGTTACGGACAAAGCGAACTCGTTTAACTGGTTCCAAATCACCTAGTAAAGTTAGAACAAGTGTTCCAACACCATCAGGGACTCCGGTTACTCCAAACATTTCTGGTATCCCTGCCTTTACAGGAGAAGTTCAGCAGCCACTGAAGGACAGTGGCACTGATCCTAGTGTGAGGGTAAACACTTGTATTACTGAACCAATTCCATCTAGAGCTGATTCGAAAGGTGTTATTCCCAAAACATTTGTCGCTGTTGATTCTATACCTTCTTCGACACCAGAAATATTTTACGGACCTGACGGTCTACCTCTTCCACCTGGTCTGATTGCTATAGGAGAGATTGTGGAGGATCCCCTATCAAGTTCTCCATCGCAATTTGGAGTTGGGATTGCTCTGTATCCTTCTTCATCAGAAATTAGTCTACCGCCATCAGAAGCTCCTGTAGAATCGCTAGGAAATCTTTTGGATAGACTAGAAAAGTTTGAACAACCGTAAACATCTAGGACTGTGTCGTCTGACACAGCGACAACAAAACTTCTTGCTATCACTCCAACAATGTTCACCGGTATGCCATCTATCCCAACTAGCTTTCAATCGCTAGAAGGGGCCCACTCAGGGGTTATGTCGACAGTATGTCCATTCCTGTGTGTTCGTCTGGAATAGTATCCGGAAACTCTTATGTTGAGTCTCGGCAAATTGATCCTTCATGGAGTCAATTTAGGCAATCCGGTCCTCAAGGGCAATCAATTCCTTTAAGTACCAGATTACCGCCGTATGGGGGGCAATATACCCTTTCATTGTCTCCTCCAGGAGAACAACCATACGGGAGTTCACAACAAAATTTAGGTTATGCTGGAATTACATCTAGCGGTTGGGTACCTATACTACCTCAACAACCAAGAGTTGTATATTCGATGCAACAATGTTCACCTATGTCAAATATACCGACTACGCCGGCTATTGTGACAGTGTCACAAGTACAAGCGCTGCCTATTGTATGCCAACCTCAGTTTTCTCAGGCTGTAATGCAACAGCCTCTTGTCCCTGCGACTCAAGCACAATCGCCAACTAGCAGGATGACATAGGCTCAAACAGATACAATTACCCCTCATCTTGGTCAAACAGTTACTATTGGACAACAACACGTGGCTTCACAACCATGGCTGATGCAGTACCAACAACCGCAATTCCAACAAGTATACCAAGGATCTGAGCAACAAATCTTTGCAAATAGTGGGCAACCGTATATTCAAAACGGTCAAAATCAACCATTATGGCACAATCTACGATAAAATACCTGACGCTCCCAGACCAGAATTTTCGTTTCTCCCCTCTTCTAAATCGAACACTGACTCTCATGCCGGCGATGGCGTGATTGGCATGACAGACACAAAATCAACAAAGGCTACATCTAAAAAGGCCCGTAAGATTTCCAGTCAAAATGGGAAAGAAGAACTTCTCGCCTCAGAAGTAAATGCCGTCTCGACAGACAAAGGCAAAGAAACCAAGCAACCAGGAGGCAAGAAGAAAAACAAAGGGAAGAAGAAGAAACAGGAAGAATCATCACCTGAAAAATCTTCTACAAACCCTCCTGGAGATAGGAAACCAAAATATCCATGCGTAATATGCGAT
Organism: Pinus tabuliformis; assembly: GCA_031772625.1. Classification (NCBI taxonomy): domain Eukaryota; kingdom Viridiplantae; phylum Streptophyta; class Pinopsida; order Pinales; family Pinaceae; genus Pinus; species Pinus tabuliformis. Next base: position 280,985,496 of record CM062806.1, on the reverse strand, counting down.
GAGGATCATTGGGCAAGAGAATGTCCATATAAAGCTGAGCTTAAAAAATTCTTTAAGAATTCAAAAACCTCAGCGGTATTAACTGATCCGTTTCCAAATCCAGGAACAAATCTGGTTGCCGGTGAAAATGCTTCCCCGTCCCAAGTGCTAATGTTGTCGGTTTCCAAACAGCAAAATGATGCTTTGATATCGACAAGGAACAAAGATTATGGGAATCCACAGCCGTCGAACAACAAGGATAAAGATCAACCTAGTAGTTCGACAACAACTTCTACAGAAGTTGCACCGCCCATCATTCTAGAGCTAACAATAAAACCACCAAAGGGAGTAGTACACAAGTCGACATTTAATCCTCGTGCCAGAGTGGCACAACATTATAATATAGTGGAAGATTTGGCCTAATCGCCATCCGCTATGTCGACACTTGAAGTGCTGCAAAATTGCCCATCCCAAAAGCCGGCTTTATTATCAGCCATCGGTGGGATAGACCCAAAGGATTCTAATCTTGTATCTTTTAATCATAAAGGATACGATCCTCACTTACCAGCTCAACTAGCTTTCCTCATTTAAGTGAAAACCCTCAACAAAACTGTTCACCGAACAATTATTGATGAGGGAGCATCTACATGTATTATGTCGATGAGTTGCTGGAAAAGTTTAGGATCTCCAACCTTGTCGCAATCTTCGACAACATTAAAAGCATTTGACGGACGAATGTATACCCTGTATGGTATTCTAAGTAACTTTCAAATTGAACTAGGGGGGAAACAGTAGAAATAGATGTCGAAGTAATCGACGAAAACCTCAATTACAACATCCTACTGGGAAGACCATAGATATATGTTATGGCTGCAATTGTGTCGACCTATTTTAGAAAGATTGCATTCCCTTATCAAGGAGGGATTACAATCGTCGATCAACAAACTTTCCTCCCCAATGGTTCCCAAGTTACGGGAAGCATTCCGATGATCCATGGAAGCCCCCATTCGCTTCAAAATATCGGAGTAGGCCTACTAAAAGACCCTGTATTAATGGGTACTTTTTCCCTTCTGTCTCCAATCAATTTGGTGGAAGTAGCATTGGTAGGAACCTGCAATATGATATCTTCGATGCAAAAGATCTCAGAAAACGATATAAACATGGATCATACACTGGTGTTGCCTCCAAGCCCAATAGAAATATTGTAGCAATCAATGTTTTTAGCATGGGAGGCAAACCCAAATCAATGCTCATCAAGCATTTGGATAGATAGGTTTAAGGAATATGGTACCCCTTCAGATCCTTGGTCAAAAGTGCATTACACCGACGAAGGAATTGTTCAATCAATGGTAATAGAAGGAGTGCCATGGGAAGATTACCACCATCGTTCCCATCTTCTGATTTGTAAAGAAGATACTCCTGATGAACTTCATCAAGCGTCAATTTTTGATTTCCTATCAAATACTGTAAACATGGTGGATTCAGAGCGAAACTTGTCCAACATTGAAGAGACTATCGCCATAAACATCTCGACCAAAATAGGTGTTATAGAAAATATTTATGTTGGCAAATGTTGTTCCCCTTCATAACTGGAAATATATAACGCTCTCTTTCACGAATTTAGAGATGTCTTTGCTTGGTCATATGATGAAATGCTAGGCATTGACTCGAGTATAGTTGAAAACAAAATTAAGATGTATCCAGATGTCAAACCAATACGACAACGGCTACGGCAGGTGAACCCCAAGAAAGCCACCGCCATCAAGGCAGAAGTTGAAAAGCTTCTCCATGTTGGTTTCATTTACCCGGCTCCTCTAACCGATTGGGTATCGAACATTGTTCCTGTGATAAAAAAACAAGGAACGATTAGAGTGTGTGTCGATTATAGGGATGTAAATCAAGCTTGTCCAAAAGACAACTACCCTACACCCTTTATTGACCAGATAATTGATGAATGCACCGGATGCGAAATATTCTCATTCATGGATGGTTTCTCTGGGTATAATCAAATAAATATCCACCCACAGGACTAGTCAAAGACTGCATTTATTTGTCCGTGGGGCACATTCGCATATCATAAATTACCCTTTGGTTTAAAGAACGCAGGGGCAATGTTTCAGAGGGCGATGAATTATGCCTTCCATGACATAAAAAACATCGTTCAACCATATGTTGACGACCTCCCTGCTCATTCGTGAAAACGGACTGATCATCCGCAACATTTAAGAGCAATATTTCTACGTTGCCGACACTACAAGATACGATTCAATCCACACAAATGTGTGTTTTGTGTCAGTTCTGGTCGTTTACTTGGCTTTGTAGTCTCAAAGGACGGGATTCGTCTCGACCCATGTAAGGTTTAGGCAATCATAAACTTTCCTCCACCTTCAAATATGCTTCAGATTCAGAAACTTCAAGGGAAAGCAAACTTTCTGAGGAGGTTCATTCGAAATTATGCCGAACTTGCTAAAGGTTATATGCGTCTTTTGAAAAAGGAAGTACCCTTCATTTGGGATCAGGTTGTGCAAGCTTCCTTTGATGCTTTAAAAGAATCCCTAATCAAAGCATCATTAATGTATGCTCCTGATTATCAAAAAGACTTTAACCTGTATCTAGCTGCAGCAGATACCACCATTGCAATGGTTTTAGTTCAAGAAGACAACGGAATTGAACATCCGATATATTATTTAAGTAAAAACTTAAATGATACAGAAAGCAAATATTCTTATGTTGAAAAGCTAGCGCTCGCAGCTGTTCAAGCGATACAAAGATTTCGACACTATGTCCTCTTTCGAAAAACTACCATTCTGTCAGATTGCAACCCCATGACTTATATATTGTCGCGACAGTTGATGGGGGCCAAATATTCAAAATGGATAGCAATTCTACAAGAGTTTGATCTGGAATTTGTAAAATCCAAGTCAAAGAAAGCCCTGGTTTTCGCAGAATTATTATGTGATATCCCATCTTCGTCCAACGATGAAACATCCGAAGAAACAATTGTGGACGAAACTTTGTTTCTGATATCTTGAAGCAATCCGTGGTATGGAGATATAATCATTCATCTCCAAACCCAAAAATATAGGCCTAATACCTCCCGCTCCGAACAAAAATGTATTTGATACCAATCAAAAGACTACATGATCGTCGGTGATACGCTTTACCGTCATGGTGTCGATACGGTTCTGAGGAGGTGCCTCACCCATGAGGAAGCCGAAAAAGTCCTAAATGATTGCCATTCAGGTGCGTGTGGAGGGGCATCAATCTGGTTATGCTACGGTGCAAAAATTTTTACAAGCAGGATACTTCTGGCCAACAATGTTCAAAGATTGCATAACTGCAGTCAAAAGCTGCCATGCCTGTCAAATTTTTTATAACAAAACTAGAAGACCACCCGCACCTCTACAACCAATAGTCGTTGTTTGGCCATTCGCCAAATGGGGCATTGATTTCATGACATGTAACCCCACCTTGACTGGGGGGCATGGGTATATCATAGTCACAGTGGACTATTTTACTAAATGGGCCGAGGCGATGCCTACATTATATAACACTGGTGAAACAACTGCCCTTTTCTTTTTCAATCATGTAGTCACCAGATTCGGCGTTCCACAGGCTATAGTCACGGATCATGGATCGCATTTTCGCAATCACATGATGGCTGAATTAGCTGTCAGATTAGGGTTGTCTCACGACAGCTCCACTCCATATTACCCGCAGGCCAATGGAAAAGCTGAAGCAATCAACAAAGTCCTGAAGCGCATGCTGCAAAGAATGATTGGAGTCCACAAAAGGAGTTGGCACCTGATCCTGTACTCAGATTTGTGGGCATACCGAACATCAGTAAGGAATGCAACCAGGTTTACACCCTTCCAACTGGTGTGTGTCCTAGAATCAATCTTACCAGTTCAGTGTGAAATCTCGTCCCTCAAACTCGCAATCAACCTTCTCCCTGGAACTTTAGAAGAGGAGGCTCATTTCTCGGAACTAATACAATTGGATGAAACCTGTCATGATGTCGCTTTGGCTAACGAAGCCCATAAGAAACGGGTCAAGGCGTAGTTCGAAAAAAACGTCAAACCTCGTGTCTTCTCAAAAGGTGATTTGGTCTTACTTTACGACCAAGAATCCGATAAATTGGGAGCAGGTAAATTCAAGTCTTTATGGATGGGCCCCTATATTGTTAAGAGAGTGTTAGCAAAAGGATCCCACGAGTTAATGGATTTTGACGGGATTCCACTGGCACAGCCTCGTAACGGGTTGTACCTTAAGCGTTACTACGCATGATTCAGTGTGGTAACCCATATGCTTTTGTTACATTTTTGTTTTCGCTAAGGGTACTCGTTTTGGTCAAGTAATCCGCTTTTTAAATTTGTCGCAGATGTCAAACTCATTGGAATCTTTTGTTGGATATGCCGACAGAGCAAGTTGTAGTTCGCGGAACCTGTCTTCTGCAGCTTGGGCCATTTTTGATCTAAGCGGCGAGTTAGTAAGTTTCAGAGGGGTATGTATTGGTCAATCAAAAAATAACATCGCTGAATATAGTGCGTTGATAGAACTTATCTCTGATGCCATCGCACATGGCATACGTCGACTGGTCGTCAGGCTAGACTCACAACTCATCATACTACAACTCACTGGTATCTACTCCATCCGAAATCCAGCTATCTATCGCATGTTCCTAAGGGTCAAGGTTTTGGAAGGGCAATTTGATTTTATTCAATATCATCATATTTCTAGAAGCTTAAACACATTAACTGATTTAATGGCAAATTATGTGTTAGATAGACATTTTCAACATTTATAAAAAGAAGCATTTCGTCAATACTTGCATCAGGATCATGTAGCTTAACCAAAATAAAACTCCGAAAATAAAAAATATACATATGAATGTTTATGGTTTACATATGATGTTTTGTAACCAAGACAAAACTTGGTCAAATGACCCAAAACTCAAAACACTAGGGGGCACCCTAGTCTAATGATGCTGGTGATAACAAGTCACGACCTGTGCAATCATGCGTAAAACCCTAGTCCATCGACTTGGCACGCCAGTAGTATGTCGCTGCAATGTTAGTGGCAGCTCGTCAGTCCTCACATCTGGAATACCAAGAGTGAGGCCCTCAATCTGATCCTGTAATGCTGAAAGAGTCTCAGCCACATCAAGGTCGCGAAGGATAGCCCTTCCCACTACCTCTCCTGCTGGAACGATAGTCGGCACTCTCAAGCGTACTACTGGTCGAACTGGTCCAACATCTGCATGAGCACATGAGTTTTGATTAGTCTTGATAGAAGAAAGCACGGGGACATTATAAAGAAAAACGATAAACAGGAATATGTTCAGAGAACTTACCAGTGGCACCCCACTGCTCGCCAGCCAGCAGTACCAAATCCGGGTCACCCAGGAAATCCATACCAGCATATGGATACTCGGAATAAACCATCTCCTGATGATCGAACCACCCGAAGAAGGTATCAGAAAAGGAAATCTAAGATTGACCAGCATGTCTGGACATATGGTCAACCCATCTTTACATCTGTAGCTCAGTGGGTGGAGGTAAACCAAGTGAAATATACTGCGGTTGCATCAGCGGGATCTTTTCCAAGGCAAAAGTGGTCAAAATGGAACCATACCCAAAGTTCTTCAATTTTTCGTTTTTCACCTTGGTCAATTGTTCTTTCATCACAAGGAGTATTGCATCAGACCAGTTTAACACCTTCGGCAGAAGGCATTCTAAAGCGTATTGCACATAAGACCGGTTGGCCACATGAAGAGCCGCACTACCAGCCATCCTACCAAAAGTGTACACAATGGTCCTCAAGGACCTGTCAGTGACATCCCGGATGTTGATCTTGCCGTCTTTGCTCGGCTGAGATCCCTCTCTGCAATACCTGCGAATATAATCTCTCACAGATTCACCCCCACAGGCCGAACCTCATAAGGAGATAGGGGCACCTCGTCTCGATAGGCCGGTCAAAAAATAGATGTCCACGAAAGTTAAGGGGATGGATTTGCCCCTAATCTGGAACACCTGGCTGGTAGGATCCCATGCATCGAGAAAATATTGCAACAAGTTGATTTTTGCCTCATGCTAGAAATGCGGAAAAAATTGAGCAGGCCACAGTTCTGCAGTGCATTTACCATAACCGGATCATGTAAAGCAAGCATGTCCCCTTCTTCATGCTCATGTTCTCACCATGTAACAGGCATTTTTCTCCAATGAATCTCTAAAAGCAAAAAAGAGAAGAGTTAGATCCTGATTTGATGAAAAACAGGCAAAAATTTCCATTGAAAACTGTGCACAAATTTTCTTCCCTGCGCCCATCGCACCCCCAGAAGTGTTCTGGGTGTGTTGCATGCCAACTGACCAGTAGACAGGTCAACATGCAACGCACCTTTCGATATAGAAAGGGTGCGATGGGGCCAGGGAGAGTTTTCAAACCCCTGGGGCTTAGAAAAACCAGAAATCAGGCTCAGAATGCAAAATGGAAAGGATGAAATGAAAGAGCTCAGGTTTAGCTCCTACCTGGTCCAGACGGCGCCAAGAATCGTCCACAGAATCTCCCAGAATCAGCTGGTGAAAATCAAAGAGGGAAAGCACCTCCAAAGCTCCAACAAACCAAAGTTCAAATGAAATGGTAAAATGAGAGGTAAAAGCACTTTTTAATTACTTTTTACGTAATTCAAGTAAAATATTAGTGTCTTAACTCATTTTTCAAACATATATTGTTCATTTCTAACTAGTTTGATGAAGCAATTGAGCATGCAGTACAATCTTTGAAGGAACAAAAGTTATTAATGGTAAAATCAAGAAATCAATGACCACTTAATCGAGCAGTTTTAGTGCATAGTTCAAGCTCGTTAAAAAATAAACATAAGTCATGAGCAAGTGTTTCTCCCCATGTTTAAGCTCATTAAAAAATGAACAGGTAAATAACCATCGTGAATGTAGTACTTCAGCCTTTTAAGCCTTGGTCGTGTTCTCATCATCACCTCCACTCTGTATTGGCCGATCATTCACCTCCATTTGATTGTTTACCCCTTTTGAGGAATAGCTGCGAAGAGTGATCCTGTTAGCTATCCTTGTGACGCTGCCAAGATTGGAAAATTCCAAACCTTACCTGGAATCAGCTACTACCCGAATTTATCACTCATTCCTCAAAGACAAGTCTCCTTTAAGCTCTTTTCAACTGACTCGTAAAATATGAAAATATTGCCGAGCCATTGGCCTCTCCAGCTCGTTAAAGTGGCCGGAAGTGCTATCCCTCCTTTAGATTTTAATCTTTTTGGACATGAGGGATTATTACACAAAAATATGGAGTGCTTGTTTTGTTCGGATCGTTAAAAGTACCAAAAATCCATCCCTTCTGTATTATTTTATACTTTTTCAGACTTAAGGGATTAGATGATGAAAATGTATTTTTAGAGTTTCCTTTATGCCCTTTTCAGACTCTCTAAAATTGAAAAGGACCAAGTTATCTTTGTCGTTAAACTCGTTAAAACCTAATAGCGATGAACTTGTCCATAACAGAAAAGAACGAGTTTCACTATTGCTAGGCTCGTTAAAACATAGCGATGGGTTTTCCCGAAGGGAAAATTATAGAACAAGCATATGTTATCCTCCTCAAGCTTGAAAAAAATAAAGAGGTACTGGTCAGCAATGACTAGGGAAAAATTGGGAAGAAAACTTGAAGAAACTTTGTTGGTAGCAAGTCGCTCTCAAACATGACACTTTCGCTCCGCATCCAAGTCGGTTGGGTTGTTCCATTCACTGGTCACATCACCATGGTTCCGTCACACCAACCACATTTGGGGTAATGCTACCACTCCATCATGTCAGTGTCGCTGATATGTTCAAGAGAAGTCGCTCAGAGAATTCACCTGTGTCTCACCCACTGCAATACATTTACGCTCCATTCTTTCATGACCGCCACCCTGAACCTTATATCACCAGATTCACCTCCATTAAAATAATTTGCTCTGTTCCGTGTCATTGATTTGGGATTCCCTAAGGCCCTCCTATGATGGGTCGCTTCTTGTTGTGGGGAAAAATGCCTATGCAGGACGATCCTATCCACCTAAGGTGTGACAGTGCCTTAGCAACAAACAGAGACAGCTATTCTAGTATTCTTCCTTTATGAATTAAGAATGAAGAGAGATGGATGGACTAACCGATGTCTTCCGTTTGTCCCTCGATCCAGTTTCTCTTCTCTTGGAGAGTTCCCAGCTACTTGCCTTCTCGCTCGCCCAGCTTCAAGAGGTTTCTGCAAGATCACAAGAGGGAACACTACACAAGACATGTATTCATATTCATTACTAGTTCAGGATTAGAAATAAACTAAACATACTAATGCAATCATACATCAAAGATACATCAGTATATAGGAGAAAACAAGATAGCTTTATTGATGAATAACACGGTTCAGGAAGAGATACAACCCAGAGGGCTCCAATCCAGCATCGCCTTCCCAGCAAATGGAATTCCTATCTTCACCCCCTTCAAAGCATTAAGCACCCAATGATTCCAATCACAAAGCAACAACAATTCTTTGCAATAACAAAATTCCAGCCTCTAGATCTCATGGAGGAGAGATCCATATATAGATGTTTGGAGAGAGGATGAGTCAGCTTGAGATCTGACTAGTGTCCTCTCCCTCTGTCAGTTCTTGATTCCACTTGGAGGTTCTTGCTTCCACTTGGAGATTAGGAACCTCTTACTCATCACCAGTCGAATTCACTGAGGCAAGTGTCATTGAGGAAGATTCTGGAAGCTTCCTGGGTCTTGACACCTCTTGGAATGAACTTGCCACATGTCAACTCTCGCTCAGCGCAAGTAGCCAGTGTTGGCTTTGACATTCAGCGCAGGTAGCCAGTGTTGGCTTTGACATTCAGCGCAGACAGCTAGTGGAGCCACTGAATTGATCCTAAATTGACTTGTTTTGAGCAGTTTTCTGGTGGAGAACTTCTGTGAATTGCTGTGGTTTGTTAGCCTTGTTCCTCTAGGGGTAGGAACAACATGTTTAGGGTCTTTGGGTCCCTTAGATTATGGAAATTTCATGCTCAATGATGTAAGGCACAAAAATGTCTATAACAGTTGCCCCCTAAAGTATGAGGTTGTTTATCGCGTGAAATGATTTATCAGGAGGATCCGAAGTTCATCCAATGCTAGGAGGAGACCTATAATAAGATACAATACAATACATTATTTTTCATACTGCTTTCATGATCTAGCTGAGGCGGGCATTCCCATGCTCAGCTTTATAAATTCATTTTTCTGTACATAGAACAGACAATCGTCTGATGGTAGACTGATAATTTTGATGAAATTATCATCCTTTGGGGTAGGATGATTATCTGCTGCAATGATGTACATGTCAATGTCTTTATCTTTCCTGAATATATATCGCAGCCCGGATGGATGAAACTAGATCCGGGGTCTTCAAACTCGTTCGATCTTCACTCTAAGTACAAGTCGATCCATGTGAGAAATGTTTTGAAGTCAAACATGGAAAGACATCGCTTGATTACCGGTCAATGAGGTAAACCGTTAACAAGCGCGAGAGGAATCACCGATAATGATAATGACCCTCAAGGTACTGCAGTACAATTCACGTGGTGTGAATAAAGGACTTGGCATCGAACACCACGCAAAATCTTTCGGTCGAAGGTCATTGATGTATACCTGTCACCGGAAGTGAGAAACTTGCCATTGAGGCATGCAAGCTTCAAAGTACTGAAGGGGTTGTTCCTAGATCAACTTCTTGGATAATGAGCTGATGCCGACAAGAAGCGATCCACCAAAGGAGGGCCTTAATGAATCCCACATCCATGACACGGAACGGAGCTAATGATTTTGATGGAGGTGAAAATGATCTGAGACATATGATTCAGGGTGGCGGTCATGAAAGGATGAAGGATAATGTACGGCAGTGGATGGGACACGGTTGACTTTTCTGAACGACTTCTCTTGAACATATGGTGACACTGATGCGATGGATCGGTAGCATTACCCCAAAATATGAATGGTATGGTGAGACCATGGCTGTGACCGGTGAATGAAACAACCCAACCCGATTGTGGTATGAAGGAAAAGTGTCATGTTCAAGAGCGACTTGCTACCATCAAAGTTTTCTTGAGTTTCTCCCAATTTTTCCCCAGTCATTGCTGACTAGTACCTCTTTATTTTTGTCAAGCTTGAGGAGGATAACATATGCTTGTTCTATAACCTGCCCTTCGGGCAAGCCCATCGCTATGTTTTAACGAGCCTAGCAATAGTGAAACTCGTTCTCGTCTAAAGACAAGTTTGTCGCTATTTAATGATTTTAACGAGTCTAACGACAAATATAACTCGGTCCTTTTCATTTTTAGAGAGTTTGAAAAGGTACATAAAGTTAACTCCAAAAGTCCTTTTTCGTCATCTAATCCCTTAGGTCCGAAAAAGTATAAAACAATACAGAAGGGATGAGTTTTCGATAGTTTTAACGAGCCGAATAAAACAAGCGCTCGATCTTTTTGTGCAATAATCCCTCAGGTCCAAAAAGATTAAAATCTAGAGGAGGGATAGCACTTCCTGTCCCTTTAATGAGCTGGAAGGCCAAGGACTCAACGATATTTTCATATTTTACGAGTCAGATGAAAAGAGCTTAAAGAAGACTCGTCTTTTGAGGAACGAGTGATGAAACAGGTTAGCAGCTGATTCCAGATACAGGTTGGAATTTTCCAATCACGGCAGTGTCACAAGGACGGCTAGTGAAATCACTCTTCGCAGCTGTTCCTCAAAATGGGTAAACAATCATATGGACGTGAACGATCGGCCAATGGAAAAGTGGAGGTGACGGTGCAAACATGACCAAGGCTTTAATGGCTGATGATATTGCATTCACAGTGGTTATTTACCGGGATAGTTCATTTTTTAACGAGCTTAAACGCGGGTGGAAACATTTGCTCGGTATTATGTTTATTTTTTAACGAGCATGAACTATGTGCTAAAACTGCTTGGATCTTGCGTTTATTTTTTAACAAGCATGAACTGTGTGCTAAAACTGCTCGAATACCCAGTCATATGATAAGAATGTCTCAGTGAAGATGCTATTTTTTATGGAGCTTCATCTCACGAAGCTTTGCTCCGGATCCTTTCGTTATGCAAGTTCGGAAACGACTAATCCTACGAGTTTAAAGGGTTAGACCTACAGGTTTAAAGGGAGGACCTAAAAATTTAAAAAACAAATAGCCGCCCCTTGCTTGCACTCCAAAAGGTTTGCATGCCCCCAGGCATAAAGTACGATTTCAAGGTTACCTCTCAATTTGCAAGTAAAACATTTGTTCTACCAGGAAAGGCCTACCTCTTTCAGGTTACCCAAAGATTGTTCCGTTAATCTTTCAAACAAAACACTTCTTCGGCGGTGTCTACCGAGATAGACAAAGGTGAATGACCTTAGTGCCAAACACGTAACTTTGACAAAAGAATCTTATTCTAGAATAACCCTCTTCCAGCATGGGCGGGGTACAGACTAGTCATATTCTCCCACGGAAACCTACTCTATACCCAAAGTTTTCCTGCCGAAGCAGACCAGGACGCATGCCCCCTGGGTTCCAGTCATATCCTCATGGATTACTCGCGTTCATCCGGAGGACAGACCGTGGGTTGAGACATTTCTTGCGTGAAGAGACCATTTAGGGATGGTATATGACTATTTGCGATGCGTGATCCGGGAAATGAAAGTTGGTCCACGAGCTTGACCACTCTTCCTTCATGCGGAAAACAAATTACTCTAAAGAGTGAGGAGATGATGGATCCCATGCAATATATATAGTCTCGTCCAAGGAGTAGGTTATAATCCAAGGGTCCTTGAACGACCATCACGTTCATTTGAACGGTCTTCCCTTTCAATGTTATGGGCACATTGGGGAGGATCCCTAAAGGTCGACTGGTTCCTTTATCAAAGCCTGATAGATTTCTCATTTCAGAAAAAAGCGCTGGCGAACCAAGCAATTTCCAAGCAATAGAGGAAAGGATACTCACAGATGCCCCCTCATCAATGATAGTGCCAGCCATTACCATTCTGTATATTTGAACGATAATTCTGAATGGTATGCTTGCTGGCAACCAGGGTCTGCCTAGTTGGTTCCAGTCGAACGAGACAACTAGGTTGCTTGGTGGTGGGACCGAATAGACGGCCGGGTATGACTCTGACGAAGTTCCTTCCTGCGACAAAGGAATGGGAAAATTGCCCCCTTGTTCGTCAGAGTCTGTGTTGATGAAGAGAATTTGGACGGTGTCATCTTTATTCTCCTTTGTGATGGTATCATTCGAAGATAGAGCCTCTGAAGGCAAAACCTGGTCAACTGCCGCCTCGACCTTTTGACTTTTGTCAGGTATGGATTCAGACGGTTCATCTTCAATGATAGGTGCTTCAGCTGACCACCTGGGTGGGCCAGCCGGGTTCTCAACTAGTGAAGGACTTGGCAGGAGTTTTTGATATCCAGGAGGAAGTTGCGCTCGTAAGATCGGGCGATCTTCCAAAACTCTTTTAGCCTCGTCTAAGAAGGGACAACAGTGGATGGCGTGATCACTTTCACACAGTTTGCAGGGAAATCTAGCTTTTCCTCTCTGTCCTGTGGCTTCAATTTCACTAGTTGACGGTGAGCAGTCAACATGGCTATCAGAGGTTGACACTACCGAATTGTGAAAACGGGGAGACTAGTCCCTTAGTATCTGAGGGATGCAGGGACAATCTCTTTGGAAGTGGTCTCTCTTGCATATGACACATGGTGATTTAGGCCTAGTCAGTGCTGTGTGTGGATTTTCGTCAGACGACACTTGTTTGCCCCCAATCGCTTTTGGCTCCTTCTTCTTCTTCTCTTTCTTCTTCTTTTCCTTCTTCTCCTTAGGAACTTGGTTTTTTGTTTTACCAGTTCCGTCAAGCGAAGAGGAAGGAGGAGAGGAAGAATTAGATGAAGTAGAAGGCTGATGGGAAACTCTGGTCTGGTCTAACTGTTGATTCGACTGTTCAGGAATAGTGGTGTTCTGAATGACATTGGTTGAAAAGAGCCAGACCAGCAAGCCAATTGTCAGTCCTGGAAGCGACAATGTGGCCATATGGGGCGCACCAACATCTCCCCAAGAGGAGAAGGGACTAGGATTTCCACCAAGGGGAATTCCTTGGTTGGTGTGCTCCATTTTCTCAACCTAAAGATCAACGCAGGAATAGGGGTGATTGTTCCGTTTAAAATAAATTTTAACGACGCTTTAGACACAACTTGCTTTTTCAATTTTCAAGAGTCGAGAAAAAGCTAAAGATGACTCTAGTCTCCTTCGATGTTTTAACGAGCCCGAAGTGACAAATGCTCGGATGGACTTTTTCCGTTATAGAGTCTGAAAAAGCCAAAAGGAACTGCTCTGGAGTTCTAGGCAGAGGGTGTGCCAAACTTTTCGCAAAACCGCAGAATACTTTTTAGGGTACGGGCGGTCGATCTTCCTGAATGCTGTGTTCAGTGCATTGCGATCAGTAGGGCGGTTGACATGGCTTCCTAAGGATAAAGGTTTTATGCCTATAGGGGTCTCCCAATATATATGCGACGGTACGTGGGAGCACAATCCGTACTGGCGCTATCGTCCCTCAGGAGGAATCACCCACCATCAACGAGATAGACAGTCACCAGGCTTTACGATGCCGGAACACGTCTCTAGCCTAGACCTCTATGTTGTGCGTTATGTTGCAAAGTGTTGTTAAGTTCATTCAATTTATTTTAGGTTGATCTTTTTAGAAGTTTGCCTTTTGAGGTTCACCACGAGATGTATGATACAATTCCTAAATGCAGTCTAAAGATGATAAGCAAGCTTTATATCTTTTCAACTTTGAAAATCCTAGCTACTAAGGGAAAAGAAAGACACCATCTTTTCTCAAAGAGCAATCAGCACACTCTAATGCACTTTTCCTAAATCAAACATGCAAACTATCAAAATGCAAATGCACAATGCAGGTGTTTTTTTTCCGCTTTCTTAGTATTGATGCCTACAAATAAAGCTTTTTGTACAACTTTGAATTTTCTTTTAAATGAAAAATACAAACAAGTTTACTTTTCCGAAATCAGAGAGGGTATAAGAGATTACAACACTTAACGATTTTCGAAATGAATGCTTGTTTCGACACTTAAAAGAGACAAACTCAAACCAAATGCAAAAGTAAATGTATAATCAACTGCAAACAGCCAATGAACTCTCTCCTAAGATCACGATCAACAGATCTGAATCAAGGGCTACAGGATGATTATTTCGCTCATGCAAAGGAAAACTGTAAATGACGCCACAAACACATAAAAACACTCACAGTCTTTTTGTACAAAAGGAGGCAGAATTTAAGCAGAGAAAAGGAGTTATCGGACTGGTACCTATGCTGGTTACAGGCTGCAAAAATCAGAGATCAAAACAAGGCAAAACATAGCAGAGAACCCCAGCTGCACAAGGCCAAACTGGTTCAGTGCAACCTCAACACAGGGGTTTTGACATTCAGTGCAGGTAGCCTTCACGAGACCTGCGTTGAAATGCATAACCTCTTCACATGGGTCGCGCTGAAGGAGAAACAAGAGTTTCTCATTGGGTTCTGGGTCACAGATTGCTATTTAATCTACAGTTTCAGGCTAAATCAAAGCAACAAGCAAGGTACAATCAAAGGGATGCTTTGAGGGAGTACTAAGATCTATCACAAAGGATCATCAAATCATTTGTGAGTCCATTGTTCATATCATAGACAAGTCCAGTGATTGGATCAAAGCAGCAACTGTCTACTTTGCATCTGGGAGTAGCAGATGCAGTACGATTGTTGTTGTCGAGCCTATGAAACAAACAATGATGGAAACACAAATAAAATGACTAAACAGATCTCCCCAGCGGAGTCGCCAATTTTTTGTGGGGAAAAATGCCTATGCAGGACGATCCTATCCACCTAAGGTGTGACAGTGCCTTAGCAACAAATAGAGACAGCTATTCTAGTATTCTTTCTTTATGAATTAAGAATGAAGAGAGATGGATGGACTAACCGATGTCTTCCATTTGTCCCTCGATCCGGTTTCTCTTCTCTTGGAGAGTTCCCAGCTACTTGCCTTCTCGCTCGCCCAACTTCAAGAGGTTTCTGCAAGATCACAAGAGGAGAACACTACACAAGACATGGATTCATATTCATAACTAGTTCAGGATTAGAAATAAACTAAACATACTAATGCAATCATACATCGAAGATACATCAGTATATAGGAGAAAACAAGATAGCTTTATTGATGAATAACAAGGTTCAGGAAGAAATACAACCCAGAGGGCTCCAATCCAGCATCTCCTTCCCAGCAAATGGAATTCCTATCTTCACCCCCTTCAAAGCATTAATCACCCAATGATTCCAATCACAAAGCAACAACAATTCTTTGCAATAACAAAATTCCAGCCTCTAGATCTCATGGAGGAGAGATCCATATATAGATGTTTGGAGAGAGGATGAGTTAGCTTGAGATCTGACTAGTGTCCTCTCCCTCTGTCAGTTCTTGATTCCACTTGGAGGTTCTTGCTTCCACTTGGAGATTAGGAACCTCTTACTCATCACCAGTCGAATTCACTGAGGCAAGTGTCATTGAGGAAGATTCTGGAAGCTTCCTAGGTCTTGACACCTCTTGGAATGAACTTGCCACATGTCAAATCTCGCTTAGCGCAGGTAGCCAGTGTTGGCTTTGACATTCAGCGCAGGTAGCCAGTGTTGGCTTTGACATTCAGCGCAGACAGCTAGTGGAGCCACTGAATTGATCCTGAATTGACTTGTTTTTGAGCAGTTTTCTGGTGGAGAACTTCTGTGAATTGTTGTGGTTTGTTAGCCTTGTTCCTCTAGGGGTAGGAACAACATGTTTAGGGACTTTGGGTCCCTTAGATTATGGACATTTCATGCTCAATGTTGTAAGGCACAAAAATGTCTATAACACTTCTTGTCAACATTAGCTCATTATCCAAGAAGTCGATCTAGGAACAACCCTTTTAGTACTTTGAAGCTTGCATGCCTCAATGGAAATTTTCTCACTTCCGGCGACAGGTTTACATCAATGGCCTTCGACCGAAAGATTTTACGTGGTGTTCAAGGCCAAGTCCTTTATTCACACCACGTAAATTGTACTGTAGTACCTTGAGGGTCATCATCATTATCGGTGATTCCTCTCGCGCTTGTTAACAACTTACATCATTGGCTGGTAATCAGGCGATGTCTTTCCATGTTCAACTCCAGAACATCTCTCACATGGATAAACTTGTACTTTGAGTGAAGGTCGAATGAGATTGAAGACCTCGGATCTAGTTTCATCCATCCTTGCTGCGATATATATTCAGGAAAATAAAGACATCAAATGTACATCATTGCTGCGCAGATAATCATCCAATCTAAGGAATGATGGCTCTACCAGAATCATCAGTCTACACTCAGACAATTGTCTGTCTCATGTACATGAAAATAAATTTATAAAGCTGAGCATGGTAAATGCCCGCCTCAGCTAGATCATGAAAATATTATGAAGATAATGTATTGTATTTTATCTTATTACAGGTCTCCTTCCAGCTTGAAAGAACTTCAGATCCTCATGATAAAGCATTTCACTCGACATCAACAAATTAACGACCTCATGCTTTAGGGGGAAAATGTTATAGACATTTTTGGGCACTGCAACCCCAATCATAAATCTCCATAAACTAAGGGATCTTAAGTCCCTAAAAGTGTTGTTCTGACCCCTAAAAGAAAAAGCTCAACTGATTACATCTTCTCCCAGAAGTTCTCCATGAAAAAGAACTCAGAACTGGTCAAAACTGGACCATTTCACCCGCTCCATAGGCAAAGTGCACTGCATCCCACCTGAATACACTAATTAGGTGCGATGCATGTCAAAAAATCCTTCTATGGGGTGTGATGGGTGAGAAGAGACAAATGGCAGGGTCAATCCGCAAGGTGGAGAAGCATGGAATCTTCCATAAACCTCTCCCGTGACACTTGCCTCTCTGAATTCGACCAAGGATGAGTAAGAGATCATCAATCTCCAAGTGGAATCAAGAACTATCAGAGAGAAGACACTAATCAAATCTCAAAAGCTGACTCACCCCCCTTGCAAACATCTATATATGGATCCCTCATCCCAGAGATCCAGAGGCTGGAATTTTGTATCTTGTAAGGAAGTGTTGTTGGTTTCCTGGTGCAATATCATAGTGTTGGGTGGTCTAAGCTTTTCATGAGGTGAAGAAGGGCTTCTTGCTGAGAGGATGATGCTGGGTCAGAACAACTGGTTGTAATCCTCTTTGCTTTTTCTTGATTATTAATAAAGCTATTCAAGTTTTCCTCCACATGCTTGTGTGATTGATGTTTTATGCATTTGTGTGGTTAATATACATCTGATCCTATATTGCTTATGATAATAGATCTATGTTCTCATATAGTGTTATGCTGCTGTGATTCTACAGGTACTCTTTGAAGCTGGGTATACAAGGAAGCAAGTAGCAAAAGACTATCAGAAGGGAGAAGAACCGAGTAAGGAAACAAGCGCAAGATAGAGGTTGGTCTCCTTCATTCTTCTCTCATCTATCTCTCATAAAGGAAAACGAAAGTAGACTTAGTGTGTTTGTTTCTAAGGTAGCTATCACCCTTAGTGGGACTAGCAGTTCTGTATAGACACTAGTTTTCTCGATAACAGTGGTACTCTCTTATCTTTAAATTGTATGGCAATGTATTACCTCCAAAGGCAAGATTGCATGTTGTCATCCCCTAACAACCTGAACATGTTCTAAAAATATGAAATTGCTTGTTCTTGGGCAGCAAGAAACCTGGGTTCAAGTTGAGGATAATTTGCAATTAAATTATGTGTACTGATGAGGGCCATTGGATCTAATTTCTCAGCTTTGATCATAAGAGGTTATGTTTGTTCTCTTGCCAATATCTTCTTCATTTCTTCAGCCCTTGCTTCCTCATGTTCATCCATGATGCTAAAGCCATCAACTGTAAATCTCCTAGCTTGGCATTAGGGTCCCATACATTTATGTATGTTAAGGCCATGTTATGCAAATAAAACTCAGACATCTTGGACCTATCTTCCAATGTGCTCTGATCACAAAGATCAATAAACTGCCTGTAGTCCTGGAATGGCATAATGCCTCTCTGTGCTAGGGTCTTGATTTGGGACTGCATCCACTGTTCCTTAAGGTATATGGCATAGGATTTAGCTGGCATCCTGCACTGGATTGCTTCCAAAGAGAGACTGGCCATGGATGCCAATTTATTTTCTCTTTCTTGTAGTTGTCCTTTCAACCATGCATTTTCTGTCTCTAACTGATATTTCATTATGGCCTCTCTGTCTCTCAAGCTGCTTAGCTCTCTGCCCATCTCTTTGATCTTCTCCTCCATGTGACCAATGTCCTCCACCCCCTTGGAATTGGAAATATGCATCCATCTATGAGTTTTGGCTCTCTCTTTCTCAAGCTGAAAGAATAATGGAATAGCAAATTTTTGTCGAATGACCCTGCCTCCCTCAATAAATTTGTAGTAGGAATCAAGGTTAGGTTGGGGGTTAGGTTCCCTTAGTTTCGGGTCCTCTTTCTTATTTTCCTACTTCATGCATCCCTCCTTATCCAATTTTTGAGTCTCCTCTATGTTTAGTAGATTCTCCTGTAGGAATGCTTATGCTTCCTTTAGGTCCTGTTGTGCATCCTGTAGAATTTCCTTTCCTTTGGATGAGGTCGATCTAGTTACAGGACTTCTCACATAGTTGATAGGATATTTAGGGGAGGTTTGTACTAAGGATCCTTTTACTCGTGTTTTTATAGGAGGTGGCATTTTCTCCTACTGTTTAGGTGAGTCCTTAATAACAATGGGAATTTTGGTTGGAGTTTGGGGTTTCCCTTGCCTCATCCTTGTACTTTTCCTTGTTCTAAAGTATAAGGGGGTCTATCTTTGTCTTTTTCCTTTTTTCTTTATAGGGGTGCTAAGAGAAGTGAGGGAAGATGTTTCCTCTCTCTTAGTTGGTTCTGGAGACACCCTAGGTGACTCCTCCTTGCCTTCTCCCCACTCTTTCCCATTGCATTTTTCACCTGTGTCTTTCCTTTCTTCTTCTCCTTGTGGATCCTCATCTTGTTTATCAGTTTCCTCCTCTGTTTTTTCATCATCCTCTTTCTATTTTTCCTCTTATTATTCCTCATCTTTCTCATCTTCATCCACTTCTGCTTCTTCTTCTTTTGCTTCAGTATCTTCCTCATCCCTCTCACTGATAGTAGGAATAACATCACATGTGAGAGCTTTGATGTCCTCCTCTATCTACATATATCTGAAAATTGACCATTGAATAGGAATTCAGAGGTTTTGGAGGGAATCTTCTATAATGATTCTAACTAACCCATGGTGAGATAACTGTTGCGGATTTCCCTCATTCACCTTTATACTTGTGTCTATTAGTGATTGTAGAAGGAAGTATGGTATGTTGAGCCTTTGGTGAGGAGGTGTTTCTGCTCGAAACCCCAACTCTTCAAGAAGCCTAAAGTGATATCCATAGGCCATGCTATACCTACCCTCACATGATATGTATTTGATAAGTTGGTATCTCACCTCCTTCCAGGGATATGGTAGGCTTTCTCTCCTTACTCCATTCTTGTCCTCAATGGGTTCCTCACCTTCTAAAAATAATTTCTTCTTGGCAATCTGGTTATCTCCCTTTTCTTCCTTCCTCCAACGTACTCCTAAGAGAAGTTTGGTAATTCTACTTATGAGTTCAGGGGTGATCTCTATGGAGAGGCCTCTCACCAAAACAATGGCATGGACTCTAGTGAGTTTAATCAGGGAGGGAGAAAAATATTGGGCCACTTCATCATCATACCCTCTTAATTTCTCAAAATACTCCATCCAATTATGCTTGGTGAAGGTTTCTAACACTTGGGGGTGTTGGTGGATTCTCAAAGTGTTAATGGGATCCCTTCTATTAAACCCCCTGTCATTTGGTTGGTGAATTTTGAGGAGTTGAGAAGGTTTATATTATTTTTGATGCAGAAGTAAATAATTGAAATGAATATCAAGACAATTCCCTTACATAGCTGCCAAATCACTTAAAATAGGGGGTTTTCTATTTGATTCACTTGGAAAAATGGAAGTAATTATAGAGCCTACCTCCTCATGGTATTTGTTGTAGCCAACCCCCATGTTTTCCCCTCTAAAACTCCTCTCGGCCAATCCTGTAGACTGTCTGTCTGTATCCTATACGATTCATGTGCGATCCTGTTGGATTTCCTATGTAATCCTCTAGGAAGTCCTGCGAACAAAAAAATGGGGTTTTTCTCTTCTATAGGTTGCCTGGGTATGAAAGCGACTTGTTAGAGTGATCCTTGAGGAAATTAATAAATGAATGCATGGGGATAGAGGATTATTTCCTCTTATGGTCGATTTGGGTGAGGTGGTGTGCTGGTAGCCGAGGTAAGTTTTGTATTTTTGTACCATTGGTCCCCACTACCACCTCATCATTCCCCACTCCTCGTAATCAACTCCCAATTCATGCATCCGTATCCTTAACTTCTTTTATCCTTCCCCTTTCTATTTTTTACTTGACTGCTACCACATGTGAGAGGACCAACTGTTTTGTCTTTGTTGACTGAATGAATGTGGCCAAGTTAACTGGCCACCTTTCGCTTATAAATCAACTCGCTCATAACCTTTTCATTTTTTTTTAAAATGCAAATGAGAGAGTGAAGTGAGATAATTAGCTATGGTGCTAATACCTTGGTATAGTTTGTTGAAGTCGTGAGATGATTGTTGTGTGTTGGCTGCATACTATTCGTCCTTTCTCTTTTTTATTTTTATTTTTCGATAGTTCCCTTGATGTGTAGGCACATGATGTTGAAGATGATGGTGTTGTTGATGCTCTAGAGCTTCTTCTGTCCTCGGATGTTCATGTTGGAAGCTTGCTGCAATCATGATTTTTATTCTGTGGGATAGGTTGTTACAGGATTTCCTACAGGATGTCCTATAGCTGCTTCTCCCTTAGAATTTCTAATAATTTCTTCTGCTGGTATGTTGAGGGTGATGACATGGATTGAGAGGAAGACTAGGAGTGTGGAGAATGAGAAATACTCAAGTGTTTCTCCCTTCTTCTCTCTGCTTGATTTTTCTTTTCTCTTGAAGACTGTGAAAAAAAAAAAAAAAATTGAAACTGATTTTTTCAAGGGTGACTTCAGGGGTGATGAACGTGGAGACAGGTATGGTAATAAGGTTGTGATGAAGGGGTGTTATTTTTTTGGCATGGTAGGTCATTTGTTTTCCCTAAGGTCACTTCTTGTAGGATTCCCAAGCCATTGTAATTCCTACAGGATCATCTGGTAGGTTTACAAGGGATCCTGTGGAAAACATAGTCCCTTTGTAAATTGAAGAAAATGATAGGAAAAAATGAAATAAATGGTGGAGTGATGAATGAAAATGGGTGGAAAAATAAAAATGGGAGTGGAAGAGTTTCCTTGTTTATTCTCATTTTTTCTCTAATCATCCTCCTTACTGACCTACAACTAGATTTTTTTTCATGATTTTTCTCTTCTTCTTCTTTTTAAACAACTAGTCTGCCTCTAAGAGGTTTTCGTCCTATCTATTTGCCCTGGATGCCCCCAAGAGAGGTTTTCACCCTGGATGCCCCCAAGAGAGGTTTTCACCCAAAGGTTTTCATCCTATTTTTTTGTGTTTTTCTTTTTTCTTTTTTGACACCATTGGTCCGTCGCAAGAGACTTTCAACCAAATGGGACTCAAGCGCCTCATCGAGGTTTTCACCTGAGTCTCCTTAATTTTTTTTTTTTAATTTCTGAGCGACTTGAGGAGGAAGGAGTTGAGACTTGATCCACTACCATCACTGTTTTATTGATATTATCAATGAATTCTTGTTTTGACAATGGTCTTTTGTAAACTTTCAATCTGTGTCCATGAACAAGTAAAGGAATGGCCTCTGCATCTATGGTTCTGATCTGCACTGAACCATTATGATGCTATCTTTATACAACATAAGGTCCTAGCCATATTGTCCTTAACTTTCCCTTAAAGTACTTATATATAGAATCATATAACAAATCCCAATCACCTTATTCAAATTTCTTATCCTTGATTTTATTATCATGCCATACCTTCCTCTGAAGTTGAGTTACCTCTGTGTGTAGGAGGGCCTGCATTCTAAACTCATCTAAACCATTCAACTGGAGAAATCTCTCTTTTTGTGCATTGCTGAGATGTAGATTTAGCTGGGCTGCCATCCTTAATGTGTTATACACAAAATAAATGGACAACAAGGTCTTTTTCCCATAGACCATCTCATAGGGTGTGAATCTAGTGGTTGTCTTCCATGTGGTATTATCAGCCCCGGTGGCCTCAACTAGTCTATTTGCCCAATCCTTCCCATTGTTTCTTACCAATTTAGTCAAGATGCCCTCCAGCACTACGTTGGTCACCTCCACTTACCCAGTAGCTTATGGATGATAGGGAGTGGAGGTTCTATACTTGATCTTGTGTTGGATGGGAAAGTATTCAATCATGTTGGAGGTAAACTGGTTGCCTTGGCCAGTGATCAACTCTCTAGGGTACCCAAATTTGTAAAATACATTCTCTCTTAGGAACTCAGCTACCATCTCCTCTGTTGCTACCTTAATTGCCTGGTTTCAGCCCACTTAGTCAGATAGTCAGTGCACACAATGATGTACTATTTTTGTTTGGAAGGAGGGTCAATGGGTCCAGTGAAGTCCATGCCCCACTTGTCAAATGGCTTGAAAGTCACTTGAGGTTGTAGAGGCATTTCATCTCTTGGAGTAGGCATTCCCATTATTTAGCACCAATCACACTGACTAGTATATCTTTTCACATCCTGATGAAGGGTGGGCCAATAATAGCCTGCTTGTAACACTTTGAATGATGTTGTCTTTACTGCAAAGTGACCTCCACAAGGCCCATCATGACAGGTCAGAAGGCTATCAAAGACTTCCTCCTCCCTAACACACCTTCTTAGGATTTGATCTGGGCCAAGTTTGAAGAGATTTCTCCCAATCCAGGTGAATGGGGCGCTCTTCCTTACAGTTTTGATTTTCTCTTTGGAGGACGAGTTTAGTGGGAATTGTGCAGACACTAAATAGTTTTCTATGTTAGCAAACCATGGAGAGAGAACTGAAATGGTGAATAAGTGCTCATCTGCTAACTCATCATTAACCATTCCCTCCTCACCTGCAGGAAAGTTTAATCTGGAAAAAAAATTTGCAACAACATTTTCCTTACCAAGCTTGTTAACAATAGTTAGATCAAATTGTTGTAATAAAAGTAACCATCTTATAATATGAGCATTCACATCGAGTTTATTCATTAAATATTTGATTGCAGCATGGTAAATATGTACAAATGTTTGATAGACCGTAATATAATGCCTAAATTTGTTCAATGAATGCACAATGGCTAGGAGCTCCTTTTCAGTCATTGTGTAGTTTAGTTTAGCTTTTGACAGATTCTTACTGATAAAGTAAATGGCATAAGGCAATTTTTCATCTATCTAACCTAGTTCTACTCCTATGGATTTATGTGAGGCACCATCATGAATATGAAAAGGAAGGGCCCAATTTGGGCCTTGGAGAATCAGTGTAGTGGTTAACTTGTTCTTTAGGGTGTCTAAGGCCTCTTGACAACTTTTTGACCATATAAACTCAGAGTCCTTTGCCAACAAACCAAATAAAGGAGAACCCAACTTGCTGAAGTCCTTTATGAACCTTCGATATTATCCAACTAACCCTAGGAAACTTTTGACATCTCTCTACTTTTGAGGAGGTGGGACCATTTGGATGATAGCTATTTTGTTTGGGTCCACCTACAATCCTTGCTGAGATATTGAATGACCTAGCACGGTCCCTATAGTCATCAAGAATTCACATTTTTTGGGACTAAGAGAAGTTCATTTCAATGCATTTGTGCAGTACTTTACCTAAGTTGGACAGAGCCTCTGGAAAATCACATCCATAAGGTGTAAAATCATCCATATAAATCTCTACCACATCATGGACTAATACGACAAAGATACCCAAGACTTCTCTCTCGAAAGTGGCAGGAACATTGAATAGGTCAAAGGGAAGGACCCTATAGGTGAAAGTACCCCATGGACAACTGAAGGTGGTTTTATCCTGGTCTTCCAGGCTGATTTGGATTTGATTGTACCCACTGAATCCATCTAGGAAAGAGAAAAAAAAATTCTCTGCCAGGCCATCTAGCACTTGGTCGATGAAAGGTAGAGGGAAATGGTCCTTCTTTGTGGCTTTGTTCAACTCCTTGTAATCGACACAAATCCTCCACTTACCATTTTTCTTTGGAGCTAACACCAAAGGAGAGACCCACTCACTGTCGTAAATAGGGTAAATGAATCCTGCATCTAACAACTTTTGCAGTTCTTTTTTGACTATATCTTTAAGAGCTAGGTTCTTCCTCCTTTGGGGTTTCCAGACTGGCTTGGAACCCTCTTTGATGTATATGTGATGAGTACATACTGAGGTATGCACTACCTTCATTTATTTGTAACTCCAAGCGAAGGCATCTATATGTTCCTTTAGCATGTTCCACAACTTCTCTTATTGGATAGCAGAAAGAGATGGATTGATTTTCAAAGTTCTCTCAGGGCCGAATTCTATGGCTTTGACATGGAGAGGGTTGGAATAGGCCAAGTATAGGTCAATTGGATGATTGTTTTGGGGTTCCTTTACTGCATATTCTAAGGACAATGTACTGGGAGTTGTACTTTGGAGTAGGTGTTCAATCAAATCATCTTCATCTTGCTATCCTCCTCCCACGATTTTTTCTAGGGTATAAAGTTAGGGAGGATAAAATTCGTCTTCTTCTTCCTCCTCCTCCAGTCATAAAGGTAAATAATGTTCTAAAGATGGCTAAGTAGGAGGGTAGAGGAATAAATTCTTGGACATATTCCCATTCTTGATGGTCATATTCCCGCTTTGTAGTTGATGTAAGCATTAGTAGTGGCCAACAAGGGCCTCCGAAGGATGAGAGTGTAACTAGTAAGCTTTGACTTAGGTTGGAGAACTAGGAAATATGCAGGGTACTCCCAAGAGTCAATGGAGACCATCACTTCCTCCACAATCCCCTCAGGGGTCACTATGGAGTGGTTGGCAAGTTGTAGAACTATTGTGGTCTTCCTCAATGAACCTTGGAGGTTGAGCTTGAGCATGGTGTCCTTGGTAATCACATTAATGGAAGCCCCAAGATTGATCAATGTGTGTGGGACAATGGTGCCATTGATATTCACGTCTAATACAGGGCTTCCAGGGTCCAAATACATTGGACAGATTACCTGCCCCAACATTAGGCCGGACAGTTGTCCAATGAAATTAATGGTAGGGCATCTCTTCTTCGCCTCCCTGGATTCTTGAAGCACTTCTCCTTAATCAACTTATTTTAAATATGCACATATTTAATTTCTTGGAGAAGTGGAACCTTGACACATATGTTTTTCAATTCTCCCTGAAGTTCAGTCTCTTCTGGGGTAGGCGGGAGTGGTTGGGTTAATATCTTAGGAGTGGGTAGATGTACTCTAAGAATGCTTTCCTCTCTTTCTTCCTCAACCTCCCGAGGTGTAGGTGGAGGTTGGTTATCCAGGAGAACTCTCACAGATCTCAGGTTTATTTCCTGGATTTCCACAACATAAACTGGATATGATGTCTCTCCACTATATACTTGTTGTTCCTGTCTATTGTTTAGGTTCAAATTTGGCTTGGTAGGCATCTGGGGTTGCTTAGGTGGAGCAGAGTTTAACAGCTGTGGTTGGGAAGGTGGTGAATGCAATAAATATGGAACATTGTTGTATTGAGGCCTCCACCCTTGGGGCAGTGCATTCCACTGAGGTTGTGGTGGAGCATATCGTTGAAATGATTGGATGGTTGGATGAGAATGATATTGAGGTGCTGTTGAAGCCCCGAAAATCGGGTCGACAACAAGGGGGATACCCGCCTGGTCCCGACCTTGGTTGGCAGCTCCTTATCCATTTGGTATAGCGGGTCCGACTGGGGATAATGGGACCAATTTCCCAATCTATGAGTGTGTGTGTGTAGAATTTGATGTTGCTGAACTAACAGGTACTATTTAAGATATTCTAATTCAAAATTTGATCTAATTCTATGCTATTGTAATCTAATAAACAACACATCTAAATCTATATTAACCTGGGATGTAATTCTTGTATTATGCGATCTAAAGAGATTTAAAATAACAACTGGTAATAAAGATCATTCAGTGATTATAAGAAAGGAAATCAATAAAGATGAACCACTTCGCATAAAAAGTTAGACGAAACAATTGTGAAAAACATATCGCATAATGAGCTATTCATACATTAAGCATAAATAAATAGTTATCACTGTACAAAAGTGCCAAATGATAACTCAGGCATTCATGTAATAATACATAAACAACTAAAAATTGTATATCACTTTAACATATAAGCCGAAATGGTCAAGAGATAAAAGTATCTTTTATGACTAGTCCTACTCATAAGCTTCAAGCGACAATGATTTATCTCTCCTTGCTCTAACATCCACTAAGAGTACAGAAGTGCAACATCAGTAACAGATATCAAATGCAAACATCAACAAATCATGTTCCATTCATTCACCAAAACCTCCTCGGAGGGTGCAAAAGTGCATGTTCTGGGGACAAGTTTTTGATCAATTTCTGGACCCTTCTCTAAATGCATGAGAAGGGTTTAAATACTACTTACTAAATCTAATAATAGCTTATTTACAAAAATTTAGGATATCGTTTAAATGACCGCCCTTTTTCTAAGCAAAACGAAAATTGAATCCAGAACTAAATTATTTTTGTATTTGGTCTTTAAAACTGCATGTATGCAGCATCGGTTTAAGGAGAGTCGGTTGGTTGACTTCTGCTTTTAACTGAGCTGAGAAAATGGAATCGATGAGAGCTGGTACCATCTTTTTAGCTGCATTTATGATACATTTAACAGTCATCCACTGGCTATGCGGCTTGACCAAGTATGCCCAGTAATATTCCCAATTTAACCTGTTCAACCCTTGAATTGGTTTTGCCTTTTCTTGCGCTCTCTGTTTCCATTCTACCTCTAGTTGTAGTTTGTTCGGTAAATATCCTAGGGTGGTTTCTGCGATCAAATTTTCCCTATGCAAATTCTCATTTACACAATCAATAAGACTTCTTGTTGCCGTGGCTACTTTTTCTGCCGCTTGTTCTGCCTCCCTGATTTGATCATCGCATTTGTTAAAGAGTAGTTCTTTATGGTTCTCATTTATCTTTGGTGCGCCTACTCTTTTCCCCTCATCTTCATCCTACCAAGCCAAGTACTCAGTCACTTGTTTATCAATCAGATCATAGTCACTTCGTAAATCGACCAC
This sequence comes from Pinus tabuliformis, assembly GCA_031772625.1. NCBI lineage: Eukaryota > Viridiplantae > Streptophyta > Pinopsida > Pinales > Pinaceae > Pinus > Pinus tabuliformis. The sequence continues at coordinate 280,958,095 of CM062806.1, read as the reverse complement.
TTGATTAGTGATCTTATCACTAATTTCACAATAATAACTCCATTGTGATATCTTTTGGCCCAACACTTCTTGCTGCTGTAGTAATTGTTCATTCAAGGAAATAGTTTCTGAAATAAACTCTCTAATCTTAGGGTTGTCTTTGTGAATCTCTTGTAAATCCTGTAACTTCTTTCCTTTCTCATCCAAACTTTTCTGATATCCTATCTGCATTTGCTAGAAGTCCTGCTGCAACCTTTCAAGCTGTTTTTGTGCTTCATTATTGGTATTAGCTTGTTGCAATTGTTGTTGCAGTACTTGTATCTGATCTTCCTGTTCTTTTAACAACTGATGTACTTCATATGCTTTATAAATAGTCGCAGAGGCGTATGCTCCTGCAATCTGAGATAGTTTGGTGAGGTTTTAAGTAGGATTGCTAGTGGGGTCTTTCCACAAGACGTCTAATTGTTCTGCGTCTTGAGAGAGTGTATTTTCCAATTTCCTTTTCTTTCTCTGTCTTCTTACCACTGCTTTATGTTGTGGGCTATAAAATATATCCAGAGGGGGAATTTCTTCTATGTTGAATATAAGCTCAGAGGATGGGGCAATAGGAATATGCTCCGTATCTGAGACATCGCTGACTATTGTTGTGACTACTTCTTGTGCTACCTGTGTATTGTTCACAGGTGTTTTTAGGGCTTTTCCTTCAAGATTGATCAGTTCGTTGAAGGTTTCCCATTCTTTATCTAATTTGGTTGTGACTGGTGGTGCTTCAATGATGAGAGGAGGAGGATCTCTTTGCGGAGAGGCAATAACTTGTTGTTGTAGAAGTTCCATTGACTGAGCAGTACCTTCAGCTGACTCTTCACTCCTATCCTGTTCATTTCCGGATGTTTTAGAGTGTTCGAGTATTTCTTGTTCAGACTTGGATTTAGATCCGTTAGTGCTTTAACTCCCATTGAGACTAATGCTTGGAGTTGGTTTTCTTGAGGGTAGTCGTAGTTTCTCTAGAGGGATACTGGATAATTTTTTTTCTCTGTATATCATGAACTTTTGAAAATCTTCTGGAGATAATTGCAATCGGGCCTCGTGCAAAATTTCTTGAAGTGTGATTTTCTACTGGAATATATCATCAAATAAATCCTTTTTCCCAACGAACACCTTTATCTTGATTGTAGTTGTGAAATTCTAGGCAACCTCATTCGAGTCAAATGGTCTTCCCGAGAATTTAAATAGTTGTAAACATGTCATATTCTGTACTTCAGTGAGCGCGTGACCTACATCAAATAGCGAAAAGGCCCCACAAGCTATAGGAAACTGTGGCCATATAGCCTTCTTTTTGTCCTTTAAGTCTTTAGTTAGGCTACCTTCTCCACAGGTTTGATACACAATCTCTTGAGCTAGGAGTTTATCAGGGATATACAAGGGTAGGACATGAGGGGATGTGGTACTTCCAAATACCCTGACATAAGTGAACAATTCCTCTCCAAACCATCTTACGATGGGGAAGATGTCTACCTCTGCTTCAGGCGAGCACATCGGGGGTCTTTATCATATAACATTCTATACAAGGGCAACA